>WNWK01010887.1:0-67683 GCA_009830355.1 Cherax destructor
CAGGTACCTTGGACCTAAGCTAGCCCTACCGTCTGCTGTCTCACTCTTAAGTTTAAAGCCGGACTTTATGTCTCGAGAAAAAGTTTAGCTTTATCTAATGAGCGGGATGGTTGAGGGGAAAGGCGGTCCATTATTATGTGCCATGGTGGCACTCTACCCATTTGAGGTGGAAGCCTAGTCCTGAGCCCTCTTGGGGTGGGGGTGTTGCATGCAAAGAGTATGTAATCTTTATTCGGAGCATGTTAAACACACCCACATAGGCTCCCCTCCAACCAGCGAACCATCGTTAAGGGTTTGGCGATGGGGCCCCATCATCAAATCAACGACTCGGTTCAGCCAATTAAAATGCGAGTTTAACAATGACAAAGGTGACGTGGATACCACTCGCGGTTTGTCATTGAAATTCCTGCATAGAGCTGGTTGTGGAAGGTTGTCTGTCTTTTGGCTGCTGTTTAGCCTTGACAACCGTGGCGTGCCCTAAATACTACTCTTTTGTATATAGTGCAAATAATTGTAAAGCTCTTTTGTAATATTGGTGAAGGAAAAGACAAAAGTCTGATATTAATCTAACTGCTTGGTGAAGGAAATACAAATTCTAAAGCATCTTCTACTGTGTTTCTTTGCTCCAAGCTCCCTTTTACACTCAGGATAACAGGCCATTGAACCTGAGGTTGTAATACCAACACTCTTATATGGGTGTGAAGCATGGGTGATGAATGTTGCAATGAAGAGAAGGCTGGAGGCAGTGGAGATGTCATGTCTGAGGTCTGAGGAGATAGTGTTACGCAGGCAATAATATTTTCTCATCAAGAAAATGCCTGCAACGAGTGCTGAAATGAGCAAATTTAACCCTTTCAGCGTCCAAGACCATTTTTGGAAGGGGTGCGCCACTGTCTAAGAATTTAGAAAACAAAATCTTATTTTTTCTTATGAAATGGTAGAAAATCTTTTTCTGAAGGTAATAAAACAAAAAGTACGAAATTTGATTGAAAATTTACGAAATTATGCTATTGGGAATTTTGATGTGTCAGCGATATTTACGCATCGGCAATTTTGCCGACTTTGACTCCCATTTTAGGCCAATTACATTATTCCAATCAACCAAATTCTTAGTTATTTCACTAGTATTACTTCTATTCTATCAATTGAGCACAAGAAATTGCCCAGTCAACTGTTTCAACTACAAAATAAAGTGGTTGGAAATTGGTAATTTAGCCAATTTAACTCAAAGTTCAAAATATTCCAATTTCAAAATAGGGTGCATAATAAACAATGCAGGCATTCCTGTCACTAAACTAACATTTCCTCTGTTCGTTACTGCGCACACTGACCGCACAGACCCATTCTCTCACATCTAGGCCATACCAGCCTGTTTCCGCTGGATTTGAGGGCGCTAGAATTTAGGCGTACTAGTACGTCAAAAACCCTGG
The DNA here is from genome assembly GCA_009830355.1 of Cherax destructor. Lineage (NCBI taxonomy): Eukaryota > Metazoa > Arthropoda > Malacostraca > Decapoda > Parastacidae > Cherax > Cherax destructor. Next base: position 1,431 of record WNWK01010887.1, read on the forward strand.
TGTGTAAGCCGTACTAGTACGGCCGAAACCCTAAAAGGGTTAAACCAAAAACACAGCCGGAGTTTTTTTTTCATTATGCACTGCATGCTGCAGGATATTTTTATACTGTGCATACAGACCACTCAGACCCATTCTCTCAAATGTAGGACTACCAGCTTTCTCCTGCAAGATTGGAAGCCACTAGAATTTTGGCATAGTATTATGAGACCAACACTGGCTTGCAAGCCGCAATATTATGGGACCGACAGTGAAAGGGTTAATTTCTACCCTTAAAATTCTCTACACAAAATTCACACCAAACTTTGTTTAAAGTACAGTGGACCCTCAGTTTTCGTTCACCTCCAAACTCGAACAATTATGTAAGTGTATTTTCGTAAGTGCTTTTGTAAGTGTATTTTTGGGGGTCTGAAAGGACTAATCTAATTTACATTTGTCCTTATGGGAACAAATTCGTTCGGTAACGGCACTCAAACAGCATTCTGGAAAGAATTTTCAACGAAAACCGAGGGTCCACTGTATGAAATTCTCACAATCTCTAGCATCTATCATTGCTCCCAAGTATGACATTCTTACGGTCTCTAGCATCTATCATTCTATCATTGTTCTCAAGTATGACATTCTCACTGTCTATAGCATAAATCAGTGTTCTCAAGTGTGACATCCTCCAGCATCTATCTTTTATTTCAATATTTCAGGTACAAGAATTTTAATAAATTTAAAGCCTGGTGTTATATTAAGAATGCCCTTTGGGGTACACATCTGACTTAAATACTTTCTATAATAAAAATGAATTAGTATTGTGATTAGGAAGAATTTAAACACATCTCTATACAATGTTGCATGGTTAACACACCTTTACTGCCTGGCTGTAAGGACCAATATTGGCTGGTGCCCAGTGGGAGATGCCCTGGACGTGCATAGTTGTCCGGGTCATGGAGTGTATCTGATCGTTTTCCACCTCTGCTGTCACATGACTCTGTCTCCAGCCAGACACATCCAACTGCACTCTAACATCACTTGGGAGCGGCACCTATCATAGAAGTCAAAGTTTAAATTAATATAATTATAATAGTAAACCCTTGATATAATGAACCTTAATTAACAGACTTTTACAGAGATAGAGAAAATCCACTGTGTAAACTGTACAGTTAACTCCTTTATTTCCTATGTTTATTGCAATATGACTATAAATAAGGTGCACATTATTACATCTAGTACATAGCAGTGTACTAGTTTTAACATTATGCTGACTTAACACAAAATTTATTCTAATAATACAGTACATCAAGAGTTAACGTACATGTATTTTTAACACACTGGTCATCTCCCATTAATGTAGGGTGACCCCTTCCTCTCCCCCCCCCAAAAAAAAAAGGAAACACATTCACCATCATTCATTCAATCACTGTCTTGCAATAAAATAACATTTTAGCACATTTTTCTTATTTTTTTTGTTTCATGTATTTTTAAAAATCATATTAAATATTCAATAATTATATATATTTTTTATGGACTTCATATATGATTTTTTTTAAATATGTGAAATATTGAAAAATAAAAATATAAAAAAATGTTCTAAAACATTATGTTGACTTCACAGTTCAGATGATCCTCTGAACAGCAACATCTTCACTCCTCTTTCAGAGTGCAGGCACTGTCCTTTCCACCTCTCAAACTCAAGTCCAGCTAACTGGTTTTCCTGAATCCTTTCATAAATATTACCTTGCTCACACTCCAACACTTTAGGTCACCTTATATGTATTAATATTATTGATGCAACTACAGTACAATACCAGAAAAGGGATGATAATAAAAGTAATATTAATACTAGTACTGTAATAACACTGGTCTGTATGATTTTTTTGACTCTATGGTATCTTTTTCGGTATATAGTACAGTGGTACCTCGAGTTATGAGCTTAATTCGTTCCAGACGGCTATTCAAGTGCTGATACCGAAGGAATTTGTTCACATAAGAAATAATGACAATTAGATTAGTCCATTTCAGACCACCAAAAATACACTTACAAAAGCACCTACAAAAATACACTTACATATTACATAATTGTTCGAGATGAGAGCTGCTCGTAAGTAGAGGTACCACTGTACGTATATGGAAAATAGTGATTCATTGTGTTTTTTATTCATCTCTATTACATCGGGTTGTCAAGTTATACGGAAATGTTACTTTTCTCTTTTCATATAACATAAGTAAATGAGAAAGTGGTATACAGTGAGCCCACGGTTTTCGTGATTAATCCGTTCCAGAGGGCTTAATGAACACCGAATATAACGAACTTCGAATCTATTTTCCCCATAAGAAATAATGGAAATAAAATTAATCCGTTCCAGACACCCAAAAGTATTAAAATATTTTTTTACAACATATAGACATTAAATTACACACAAAACAATGACAAATAAAGAAATAATAGTACAATAACATGTCACTTACATTTATTGAAGAGTTGTTGATGTGTGGAAGATGGGAGGAGGGGAGAGGATGGAGTAGTATGCTAGTGTTTGGAAGGGTAATCCCCTTCCATTAACACTGCAGGTGGCAAGTTCTTTTCTGGGGTTACTGGCCTTTTTCTTTTAATGTCACTAGGACCAGGTTGAGAGTCACTGGAACTTTCTCTCACAAAAAATCTATCCAGGGAGCTCTGTGTCTGGCATTTCTTTAAAACATCCCTGAAATGGGACACCACATTGTCATTCTACATGTGGCCAACACGGCCTGCAACAGCTTGGATAGGGTGATAATCATCCATAAAGCCTTGCACATCAGCACATTTGGCACAGATCTCCCTAATCCTTGAAGAAGGCACCTTCCTCCATCTCTGTTCCTCCTCCTCCTCTGAACCATTTTCCTGAACTGTGGTCTCTTGTTGCAGTTGCTGTTGAAGCTCTTGCAGATCTTCAGTGGTTATCTCTTCATTGTCCTCCTCCACCAACTGTTCCACATCCTCAGAACAAACATCCAACCCTATGGACTTGCCCAGTTCCACAATTTCTTCCACAACACGCTCAGGCTCAGAGTTCTGAGGCTCAGCCCCAAAACCTTCAAAATCCCTCTCTAGGACACAGTCTAGCCACAATTTTCTCCAGGCAGAGTTCAAAGTCCTGGTAGTCACTCCCTCCCAAGCCTTACCTATAAGGTTTACACAATGCAGGATATGGAAATGATCTTTCCAAAAGTCTTTTAGGGTCATATTCATGTCTACGGTCACATCAACGCACTTTTGAAACATTGCTTTGGTGTAGAGTTTTTGAAGTTGCAAATGACCTGCTGGTCCATGGGCTGGAGGAGAGGAGTGATATTAGGGAGCAAGAACTTCACTTTGATGAACTTAAAATCCTGCACAATTTGCTCTGCCAAGTCTGGAGGATGACAAGGAGCATTGTCCATTATCAGGAGGCACTTAAGTGGCAAATTATTTTCCTAGAGATATTTCTTCACACTGGGGCCAAACACTTCATAAAACCAGTCAAAGAAAATTTCCCTAGTGACCCATGCCTTATTATTAGACTTCCACATCACACACAAATTAGACTTGGCGACACTGCATCTCTTAAACGCTCGAGGATTTTCAGAGTGATACACCACTAAAGGCTTCACTTTAAAATCCCCGCTAGCATTAGCACACAACATTAGAGTTAGCCTGTCTTTCATAGGCTTGTGTCTTGGGAGTGCCTTTTCCTCCTATGTAATGAAGGTCCTGTTTGGCATTTTCTTCCAAAACAGGCCTGTTTCGTCACAACTGAACACTTGTTGGGGTTGGAATTGTTCAGCCTCTATGTACCCCTTGAATTGATTCACGTAACTTTCAGCAGCACTTTTGTCAGAACTGGCTGCCTCACCATGCCACACAACACTATGTATGCCACTACGCTTCTTAAATCTGTCAAACCAGCCTTTGCTGACTTTAAATTCATTCACTTCAGCACTCGTTGCAGGCATTTTCTTAACGAGATCATCATGCAACTGCCTTGCTTTTTCATATATTATCGCCTGCGAAACACTATCTCCTGCTAATTGTTTCTCATTGATCCACACCAACAACAAAGTTTCCACTTCTTCCAGCACTTGAGATCTCTGTTTTGTGACCATACTTGCACCTTTCGCAACAACAGCGTCCTTGATTTCCTTTCTATTGGCCACAATGGAAGTGATGGTTGAATGGGCTTTGCCATAGAGCCTGGCCAGCTCAACCAAACGAACGCCACTTTCATATTTTGCAATGATCTACTTCTTCAATTCTACCATATTTCTGACATTCTTTACCACAGGCTTGGCACTAGGAGCTTTCTTGGGTACTAAAAACAGTGGAATAATGACAATATATCTGGTATGAAAGCTGGTGTGAGAGAATGGGTCTGTGTGGTCAGTGTGTGCAGTATAAAAAAAATCCTGCAGCACGCAGTGCAGAAAAAACCTCTGACCGTGTTTTTTTTATTAACACAGACTTTGAGGTGTATTTTCGTATAGTATTTATGGTTGTATTCTCGTTTTATTGGTCTCATTTGATAGAATGGAAGACATATTATAGAAATAGAGATGATTTTGATTGGTTTCACTATGAAAAAAAAATTGAAATGGAGCTCAAATTAGAGGAAATGTTCGATTTTTGCCGATGTTCAAGAGTAAACAAATGACATCATTGTCCAACTAGCCATTCTAATACGTAGTCACGAATGGGTTGACATTATTTATACAATTATTACAATAATGCAGTAGTCTGCATGACAGTAAATCTTCTATTTTTTTTTGTGTGAATAAAAATTCAAAATGGAAAGCAAGAGTAATATAAGAGGGGCCTGGAGACGTGACTGATGAACAGAGAAAATGTTATTTTAGTGCCAGGAATGTCTGCATTGTTTATTCTGGCCCCTATTTTGAAATTGGCATATTTTTTAACCCTCTGACTGTCGGAGGCCCCTTTCTGAAACTGTCATTGTCAGGAAATATTCGAAAAAAAAAAAATTATTTTTTCTTATCAAAATGTTAAGATTATTTTTCTGATTGTTTTTATCCTAAAAAAGTTTTTTTTGCGATCAGTACTTACCAAGATATGGAGGCGTAAAGTTGGCAGAAAATGAGCCGCGTATGGCAACAGCGGCGAATGCCGCTCACTCAGTAAACTTTTGTTTACAGTAGAACGTCATTCAGCACGAGATTATGTTGCACGTTACGGGTATTGCACAATTTAAGATTTGCGACACATTATCATCTTACACAACGTAAAGATGATATTACACGGTTCGGCAGGAGGGGAAAGATTTTGAGCCCGCGGTGGGTTAAACCATTGAGTCAGTGGGGGTCCTACTAAAGGTAACTATGAGCCACATCAAGTGTTTAATGCTGAAGAGACAAGTGTTTTCTGGAAGAAAATGCCAACAGGAACTTAAATCAGTCAGCAAGAGAAAAGTGCACCAGGCTTCAAGACAGCAAAGGATCGCTTCATCTTGCTCCTTTTCGGTAATGCATCAGGTGATTTCAAGTGTAAGCCCATGGTTATTTACTGCCTAAGAATCCTCATGCTTTGAGGAAAAGGGAATTTGTTTTTCCTTTCTGCAAACTGTAAGTTTATTCAGATACACGGGGCCAGGAGCTGAGTCTCGACCCCTGCAACCACAATTAGGTGAGTACAGTTACATACATTATCATGCATAGCAGCATATGTGTAGAGAACCTAGGATAACCCAAAAAAAGTCAGTCAATGGAAATACTAAGTCACTCTGACTTTTTTGGGTTATCCTAGGTTCTCTACACATATGCTGCTATGTATGATAATCTTCGTAACTATATCTGTGTATACCTGAATAAACTTACTTACAGTTTGTGGGAAGGAAAAACAAATAACCATTCCCACAAGCAGCCTTGTTGTTGTTGTTCAGCAGACACCACCCGCCTTCCCAAGCCACCACAGACCCCACCATCCCAGCATTCATACGTATTTCATACGCGTCAAAAAGTCCGGCTACAAGCCAGCTGTTTGTGAAGAATAAGAGAGAGTGAATTGTGTTTTGATCTTGAATTAACGAAGCAAACAAAGATATTAGACAAGACATAACCCACGGCCGTAATGAAGTGTTACTTTGTACACATAAAAAGATGTAAACATAAGTTTGTGTGACTGACTGACTTACTGACTGACTTGACTGACTGACTGACTTGACTGACTGAATGACTGACTGACTGACTGACTGACTTGACTGACTTACTGAATGACTTGACTGACTTACTGAATGACTTGACTGACTGACTTAATGACTTGACTGACTTACTGAATGACTTGACTGACTTACTGAAGGACTTGACTGACTTACTGAAGGACTTGACTGACTTACTAAATGACTTGACTGACTTACTAAATGACTTGACTGACTTACTGAATGACTTGACTGACTTACTGAATGACTTGACTGACTTACTGAATGACTTGACTGACTTACTGAATAGCTTGACTGACTTACTGAATGACTTGACTGACTTACTAAATGACTTGACTGACTTACTGAATGACTTGACTGACTTACTGAATGACTTGACTGACTTACTGAATGACTTGACTGACTTACTGAATGACTTGTCTGACTTACTGAATGGCTTAACTGACTTACTGAATGACTTGACTGACATACTGAATGACTTGACTGACATACTGAATGACTTGACTGACTTACTGAATGACTTGACTGACTTACTGAATGACTTGATTGACTGAATGACTTGACTGATTTACTGAATGACTTGACTGACTTACTGAATGACAAATGACTTACTGAATGACTTGACTGACTTACTGAATGACGACTGACTTAGTGAATGACTTGACTGACTTACTGAATGACTTGACTGACTTACTGAATGGCTTGACTGACTTACTGAATGACTTGACTGACTTACTGAATGACTTGACTGACATACTGAATGACTTGACTGACTTACTGAATGACTTGACTGACTTACTAAATGACTTGACTGACTTATTAAATGACTTGACTGACTTACTGAATGACTTGACTGACTTACTGAATGACTTGACTGACTTACTGAATGGCTTGACTGACTTACTGAATGACTTGACTGACTTAATAAATGACTTGACTGACTTACTGAATGACTTGACTGACTTACTGAATGACTTGACTGACTTACTGAATGACTTGACTGACTTACTGAATGACTTGACTGACTCTGAATAACGTGACTTACTGAATGACTTGACTGACTTACTGAATGACTTGACTGACTTACTGAATGACTTGACTGACTATAATGACTTGACTACAGAATGACTTGACTGACTTATTAATGACTTGACTGACTTACTGAATGACTTGACTGACTTACTGAATGACGACTGACTTACTGAATGACTGACTGACTTACTGAATGACTTGACTGACTTACTGAATGACTTGACTGACTTGACTGAATGAGCTTGCTGACTTACTGAATGGCTGCTGACTTACTGAATGACTTGACTGACTTACTGAATGACTTGACTGACTTACTGAATGACTTGACTGACTTGATAAATGACTTGACTGACTTACTGAATGGCTTGACTGACTTAAAGTTAGACACTCAGTTCAACCATCGACTTCAGTTCCAGAACCTCTACTATCCACCTCAGCATAACTCTCCACTCTCTTCACAATCATCCACAAACACCAGCACCCACAATTTAAGGTAAATACTATTATTTCTATTACATTTGTAGTCTTAAGCAGTAAAAACAAGATAATACATCACGATAATGAACTACAATTACATATTCACTTTTATTTTTGTAAGATCTGTTGGTCTAAAAAAAACTTGTTTGGCTTTTTGGGGACTCCCAGGAACGTAACCCTATTTTTCCCATAAGTTATTTTAATTATTTAACACGAAATTATCTAACACGACTTTTTCAGGAATGTAACTATCATGTTAAATGACGGTCTACTGTACTTCCATTCATAGATTTCTTGTTTTTTTCCCTATTTTATTTTTTTTACGTAACTTATGTGGCCTGTGAGACCAAAGTAAGGTGCACTGTACATATATACAGTGGAACCCTGGTTAACGAACACCCCGGAAATCGTGCATTGTTTTTTTTTTTTTTTCAACAAGTCGGCCGTCTCCCACCGAGGCAGGGTGACCCAAAAAGAAAGAAAATCCCCAAAAAGAAAATACTTTCATCATCATTCAACACTTTCACCACACTCGTACATAATCACTGTCTTTGCAGAGGCGCTCAGATACGACAGATGAGAACAGTCCCTCCCAGCTTGCACTATCCCAGACCCCTCCTTTAAAGTGCAGGCATTGTACTTCCCATTTCCAGGACTCAAGTCCAACTAAATCAATTAACTGGTTTCTCTGAATCCCTTCACAAAATGTTACCCTGCTCACACTCCAACAGATCATCATGTCCCAAAAACCATTCGTCTCCATTCATTCCTATCTAACATGCTCACACATGCTTGCTGGAAGTCCAAGCCCCTCGCCCACAAACCTCCTTTACCCCTCCTCCAACCTTTTCTAGGACGACCCCTACCCCGCCTTCCTTCCCCTACAGATTTATACGCTCTCAAGTCATTCTATTTTGATCCATTCTCTCAAATGACCAAACCACCTCAACAACCCTCTTCAGCCCTCTGACAAATACTTTTAGTAACTCCACACCTTCTCCTAATTTCCACATTCCGAACTTTCTGCATAATATTTACACCACACATTGCCCTTAGACAGGACATCTCCTCTACCTCCAGCCTCCTCCTCGCTGCAGCATTTGCAACCCATGCTTCACACCCATATAAGAGTGTTGGTACCACTATACTTTCGTACATTCCCTTCTTTGCCTCCAAGGATAACGTTTTTTGTCTCCACAGATACCTCAACGCACCACTCACCTTTTTTCCTTCATCAATTCTATGGTTAACCTCATCCTTCATAAGCCCATCCGCTGACACGTCAACTCCCAAATATCTGAAAACATTTACTTCTTCTATAATCCGTCTCTCCATTGTGATATCCAATTTTTCTTTATTTAACTCGTTTGATACCCTCATCACCTTACTCTTATCTATGTTCACTTTCAACTTTCTACCTTTACACACTCTCCCAAACTCGTCCACTAACCTTTGCAACTTTTCTTTAGAATCTCCCATAAGCACAGTATCATCAGCAAAATGTAACTGTGTCAACTCCCATTTTGCATTTAATTCCCCATAATTTAATCCCACCCCTCTCCCCAACACCCTAGCATTTACTTCTTTTACAACCCCATCTATAAATATATTAAACAACCATGGTGACATTACACATCCCTGTCTAAGACCTACTTTTACCGGAAGTAATCTCCTCTCTCACACACCCTAACCTGAGCCTCACTATCCTCATAAAAACTCTGTACAGCCTTCAGGAACTTACTACCTATTCCATACACTTGCAACATTTGCCACATTGCTCCCCTATCCATTCTATCATATGCCTTTTCTAAATCCATAAATGCAATGAAAACTTCTCTACCTTTATCTAAATACTGTTCACATATATGCTTCACTGTAAACACTTGATCTACACATCCCCTACCCACTCTGAAGCCTCCTTGCTCATCTGCAATCCTACTCTCTGTCTTACCTCTAATTCTTTCAATAATAACCCTGCCATACACTTTACCTGGTATACTCAGTAAGCTTATTCCCCTGGTAAATTAGACACATATGCAACACTTGGGTATCTTTATTGAGGAAACGTTTCGCCACACAGTGGCTTCATCAGTCCATACAAAGGAGAATCGTGAAGAACAGGAGGAGTTTGAGTCGATGTTGTCAGTCCATCAATCTTGAATATAATGCAGCATATTTGCGAAGAGGTAGCTTATATACTGTAGACAGGAGAGGTGCAGCAGTCGTATGAGGTGTCACATTTGCCCAATGTGGAAGTAGGTCGTGTCTGACACAGCAACATCTTGGTATCTTAATACAGAGATTTCTTCGCTTGCCTAACCCTTGGGCACGACCTACTTCCACATTGGGCAAATGTGACACCTCCTACGACTGCTGCACCTCTCCTGTCTACAGTATATAAGCTACCTCTTCGCAAATATGCTGCATTATATTCAAGATTGATGGACTGACAACATCGACTCAAACTCCTCCTGTTCTTCACGATTCTCCTTTGTATGGACTGATGAAGCCACTGTGTGGTGAAACGTTTCCTTAATAAAGATACCCAAGTGTTGCATATGTGTCTAATTTACCAACTCGTCGGTTCTCTGAACCATTTATCTACAAACTTATTCCCCTATAATTTTTACACTCTCTTTTATCCCCCTTCCCTTTATATAAAGGAACTATACATGCTCTCTGCCAATCCCTAGGTACCTTCCCCTCTTTCATACATTTATTAAACAAAAATACCAACCACTCCAGCACTATATCCCACCCTGCTTTTAACATTTCTGTCATGATCCCGTCAGTTCCAGCTGCTTTACCCCCTTTCATTCTACGTAATGCCTCACGCACCTCCTCCACACTCACATCCTGCTCTTCTTCACTCCTAAATGATGTTGTACCTAACTGGCCAGTACATGAAATTACCGCCTCCCTTTTTTCATCGACATTTAAAAGTTCCTCAAAATATTCCCGCCATCTACCCAATACCTCCAGCTCCCCATCTACTAACTCCCCTACTCTGTTTTTAACTGACAAATCCATTTGTTCCCTAGGCTTTCTTACCTTGTTTATCTCGCTCCAAAAATTTTTCTTGTTTTCAGCAAAATTTCTTGACAGAGCCTCTCCCATTCTTTCATCCACTCTTCTTTTGCACTCTCTCACCACTCTCTTCACCTTTCTTTTACTCTCCATATACTCTGCTCTTCTGTTAACACTTCTGTTTTGTAAAAACCTCTCATAAGCTACCTTTTCTCTTTATCACACCCTTTACTTCTTCATTCCACCACTCACTCCTCTTTCCTCCTGCACCCACCCTCCTATAGCCACAAACTTCTGCCCCACATTCTAATACTGCATTTTTAAAACTATCCCAAATCTCTTCAACCCCCCCACTACTTATACTTGCACTAGCCCACCTTTCTGCCAATAGTTGCTTATATCTCACCCTAACTTCCTCCTCCCTTAGTTTATACACTTTTACCTCTCTCTTACTTGCTGTTGCCATTTTCTTTTTGTCCCATCTACCTTTTACTCTAATTGTAGCTACAACCAAATAATGATCCGATATATCCGTTGCCCCTCTATAAACATGTACATCCTGAAGCCTACCCATCAACTTTTTATCCACCAATACATAATCCAACAAACTACTTTCCTTACGTGCTATATCATACCTTGTATATTTATTTATCCTCTTTTTCATAAAATATGTATTACTTATTACCAAACCTCTTTCTACACATATCTCAATTAATGGTTCCCCATTTACATTTACCCCTGGCACCGTAAATTTACCTACTACTCCCTCCACAACATTTTTACCCACTTCAGCATTAAGATCCCCAACCACAATTACTCTCTCACTTGGTTCAAAACTCTCCACACACTCACTCAACATTTCCCAAAATCTCTCTCTCTCCTATACACTTCTCTCTTCTCCAGGTGCATAAACACTTACTATAACCCACTTTTCACATCCAACTTTTATTTTACTCCACATAATCCTTGAATTTATACATTTATATTCCCTCTTTAACTGCCATAACTGATTATTCAACATTATTGCCACTCCTTCTTTAGCTCTAACTCTATTTGAAACCCCTGACCTAATCCCATTTATTTTTCCCCACTGAAACTCTACCCCTTTCAGCTTTGTCTCACTTAAAGCCAGGACATCCAGCTTCTTTTCATTCATATTATCTACAATCATCTCTTTCTTATCATTCGCACAACATCCACGCACATTCAAACATCCCACTTTGACGGTTTTCTTCTTTTTCTTTTTAGTAAGCTATACAGGAAAAGGGGTTACTAGCCCATTGTTCCCAGCATTTTAGTTGACTTTTACAACACGCATGGCTTACGGAGGAAAGATTCTTATTCCACTTCCCCATGGATATGAAAGGAAAAGCAATAAGAACAAGAACTATTAAGATAAAATCAAAGAAAACTCAGATGAGTGTGTATACATAAACGTGTACATGTTTGCGTAGCGTGACCTAAGTGTAAGTAGAAGTAGCAAGACGTACCTGAAATCTTGCATGTTTATGAGACAGAAAAAAGACACCAGCAATCCTACCTTCATGTAAAACAAATACAGGCTTTTGTTTAACACTCACTTGGCAGGACAGTAGTACCTCCCTGGGTGGTTGCTGACTACCAACCTACTACAATTATGTAAGTATAATATTGTAAGTGCTTGTGGAAGTGTATTTTTGGGGGTCTGAAATAGACTAACCTAAATGACATTTTTTCTTAAGGAAGTAAATTCGTTCGGTAATGGGACCTGAGCAGGCTTCTGCAATGAATTTTTTTTCGTTAACCGGGGTTCCACTGTACACTCGTTGTTTGCAACACAATAACCCCATAAACATTATTATCATTATATTGTTTACAAAATTTGTTTACACGAACCAACAATATAAAAATTCTTTATTACTATTGTTCTATAATATATATACAAATGTACAGTCACTGGACATGTTCATAGAAGTTCTGCAGCTTGTGGAACTCTTTGAAACATGGTTCTATGCATAGTGGTGTTTTACATTCCTCACACATAAAACGAGTGTCTCTGCATTTTTGTGGGCGTTTTTTTGTATATGCACAGGCAAAACACCTCTTGTGAGCAGTTTTCCTCAAAGTAGTAGCAGGCAGTTGTGTTAGGTAGTTACCCTAGGTTGATGGTCTTCTGGGTCGTCATTCTTTCCTTCCTTCCTACATTCCTTCTTACCTTCCTTCCTACATTCCTTCCTTCCTACCTACCTACCTACCTACCTTCCTTCCTACCTACCTACCTACCTTCCTTCCTTACTATACGACCGAAACAGTCAAAGAGTTAAACAGTCCAAACGTATATATATATGTTAGTATTGCTACTGCCCCAAATGTATATTTACGTTTTATTTTTCCTGCCTCCAAATTTGACATGATTGGCCTGAGATGCCTGGTCAGCATAGAATGGGTCTTAACACTTGGTGTGCACCATATTAAAAAAATCTGGGACCACTTAGTACCTTGTGGGAGCACCAGTTAAATTGAGTGCCAGCTAGAGCAAACAGCGCGGCAAACACCAAGGATTCACTTATGTCATGTCATATTAACACTCCCCTTTTAAGTGGAAAGTGATATCGGCAGGCTGGCCGGCCAGCTGGCTGGCTGCCTGCCTGGCCACCTGGCTGACCAGCAGCTGGTTGGCCAGCTGGGTACCTGATTGGCTGTCTATCTCCGTCTGTCTGTCTCTATCGATCTGTTTCTTTGTCTCTGTCTCTATCTCACAGGAACACATACGTAAATACAATTATCCATACAGAGTAAATTACCTAGGATAACTAAAAAAATCAAGACAAAGTGATATGTGCTTGTGATCTGCATAATACCAGTTGATTCATGAGCTACTCTCTGAGACAAGCAGACAGAAAGGAGACGACACACAGGCAGACAGAAAGACACACACACAGACAGACAGATACAGACAGACAGACAGGTTTTCGAAACAAATAAAGGAAAGCAGTATAAGCTCATTAAATGTCATCACTGTAATTACTTGACTGATTAGAAAAGATAAGACTACCCTCACCCCTCATCAAATTTCACCAGTCATCATTAGTGGAGATAAGATGAGATAAGGCAGTGACACACATCTTACATAATGCTTCAAGGGAACTTTATTATTATTATTATGCACTATCATTATTATTATTATTATTATTATTATTATAATTATTATGCACTATCATTATTATTATTATTAATATTCACCTCCTCCATACTCTCTCCCTCCAATCTGATATCCAATCTTTCGTCACCTAATACAGTGGACCCTCGGTTAACGAATACCCCGGAAATCGTGCAATTATGTAAGTATAATTTTGTAAGTTCTTGTGGAAGTGTAGTTTTGGGGGTCTGAAATAGACTAACCTACATGACATTATTTCTTAAGGACGTAAATTGTTCGGTAATGGCATTGAGCAGGCTTCTGCAATGAATTTTTCGTTAACCGAGGGTCCACTGTACAGTGGTCCCCGAGTAACGAAAAAACCTCATCCCAGAAGCCTGCTCAAGTGCCATTACCGAACGAATTTACTCCCTTAAGGAATAATGTCACGTAGGTTAGTCTATTTCAGGCCCCCAAAAATACACTTCCACAAGCACTTACAATATTATTCAGTGGTACACTGGTTTACGATGGTCTCCAAACTCGCCCTTTTATGTAAGTTTATTTTTTTAAATGCTTTTGTAAGTGTATTTTTGGGGGTCTAAAAGGACTAGTCTATTTTACATTATTCCTTATGGGGATAAATTCGTTTGGTAATGGCACTTGAACAGCATTCTGGAACGAAAAAATATCGTAAACCGGGGTACCACTATACTTACATAATTGTACAATTTCAGGGGTGTTCGTTACTCGGGGGACCACTGTATTTTTGTTATCCTCATCACCTTACTCTTTCCTATATTCAATTGAAAGTGAATATAGGAAAGAGTAAGGTGATGAGGATAACAAAAATATTAGGTGACGAAAGATTGGATACCAGATTGGAGGGAGAGAGAGTATGGAGGAGGTGAATGTATTCAGATATTTGGGAGTGGACATGTCAGCAGATGGGTCTATGAAGGATGAGGTGAATCATAGAATTGATGAGGGGAAAAGGGTGAGTGGTGCACTTCGGAGTCTGTGGAGACAAAGAACTTTGTCCATGGAAGTAAAGAGGGGAATGTATGAGAGTATAGTTATACCAACACTCTTATATGGGTGTGAAGCATGGGTGATGAATGTTGCAACGAGGAGAAGGCTGGAGGCAGTGGAGATGTCATGTCTGAGGTCAAAGTGTGGTGTAAATATAATGCAGAGAATTCGGAGTTTGGAAATTAGGAGGAGGTGCGGGATTACCAAAACTATTATCCAGAGGGCTGAGGGGTTGTTGAGGTGGTTCGGACATGAAGAGAGAATGGAATGAAACAGAATGACTTCGAGAGTGTATAAATCTGTAGTGGAGGGAAGGCAGGGTAGGGGTCGGCCTAGGAAAGGTTGGAGGGAGGGGGTAAAAGAGGTTTTGTGTGCGAGGGGCTTGGATTTCCAGCAAGCATGCGTGAGCGTATTTGATAGGAGTGAATGGAGACAAATGATTTTAATACATTACGTGCTGTTGGAGTGTGAGCAAAGTAACATTTATTAAGGGATTCAGGGAAACCAGCAGGCCGGACTTGAGTCCTGGAGATGGGAAGTACAGTGTCTGCACTGTGAAGGAGGGGTGTTAATGTTGCAGTTTTATAACTGTAGTGTAAAGTACCCCTCTGGCAAGACAGTGATGGAGTGAATGATGATGAAAGTTTTTCTTTTTTGGGCTACCCTACCTTGGTGGGAATCGACCGATGTGTTAATAAATATAAAAATATTATTATTTTTATGCACTATCATTATTATTATTACAGTGGACCCTCAGAGTTCATTGGCATCGGAGTTCGTGAAAATCAAAGTTTGTGATATTTTTTCGCAAAAATATTTGTTCAGTGTTCGTGGATTCGCTCGGAGTTCGTGATTCGTCCCGGACACGTACGCGTGGCCCGAGCAGGCCCAACACTCCATTGAGAGTCAGTGTGCCATTGTTTACAAGCGAGTGAGCGCCATCCACGCATTCATACCATACATTTTGTCATTATTCCAGTGTTTTTAGTGCTTGCAACTGCTAAATAAGCCACCATGGGCCCAAAGAAAGCTCCTAGTGCCAGCCCTGTGGTAAAGGGCTGAGAGGGGAGAATGTGTCTTCTAAAGTGATTCAGTGATTCTACGATATGTTATGATACTAAAGCAGCAGGAGTTGATAAAGGCTATAGCACCAGCCAGCGATAAAGTGTAGCATTAACAGTGTAGCAAGTTAGTTAAGCGATTAAGGGATAGAAAAATGACTGACACGAAACTTAACTCCTCCAATGCTGTTGGAGTTATATAGGGCAACTGACAACACCGCCGTGTGTCTGGCGGCCATCACTATTTAAGGCGTATCTTTCTGTGGCCCTTATACACCCAACAACAAACACCACACCACCAGTCCTCGCATTCGTAATTAAATTTTATTCATTCTAAAGTATATGTCATGTTTCTATGTTATTAATATTGTTTATTATGTCATTAGATGAATTGTGATAGATAAATAACCCATAGAGTTTATATTAGTGTCATTTTGAAGGACTATCTTGTCCTGTCCACAAACACACACCCCTGTCGCTGGCACAATTCCAAACATTCGCCAGAAACAGAACTCTCTGGAAAACTTTTTTGAGCAACAGGGGTCCAGTGACTCTCAAGCTGGTCCTAGTGGCATTAAAAAACAAAGAAGGGAAGTAACCCAGGAAGAGGACTTGGTACCTGAAGTGTTAATGGAAGGGGATTTCCCTTCCAAACACTAGCAACTACTCCTTCCTCTCCCCTCCTTCCATCTTCCACACATCAACACCTCTTCAATAAAGGTAAGTGTCAAGTTATTACTGTTTTATGTACTTTATATCTCATTATTTTCTATGTAATTTAATGTGGAAACAATAGTTATTTTAATACTTTTGGGTGTCTGAAACGGATTAATTTTATTTCCATTATTTCTTATGGGGAAAATAGATTCGGAGTTCGTTATATTCGGTGTTCGCAGCTCCGTCTGGAACGGATTAATCACGAACTCCGGGGGTCCACTGTATTTGAGTACAATTTCAGTACCTAATATTAGTGTCAGAACAAAGATTGGCTATGAAATCACAAGAACTAATATAAATTTTAATTATCAGAACATAAAAATTATATAAAATAATAAAAAAAAGAGAAAAAAAAAAGGTATATCGGCAACAATTCTGGAAGAGGCAGGACTCCTATTGCTGTCAGGTGAGCATCCAGTGCCAACTTCTCCGCCTCATATCTCGGTAAGTACTGACCCTAAATTTTTTTTTATCCTATAACACTTAAAAAAAAGTGCTGTTTCTATTAAAAAAAAAAAAAAAAAAAATATTCAGGGCACTGGGTGAGCAAACGTATACAGTGGTACCTCGGTTAACAATATTTTTTCGTTCCAGAATGCTGTTCAAGTGCCATTACCAAACAAATTTATCCCCATAAGGAATAATGTAAAATAGACTAGTCCTTTTAGACCCCCAAAAATACACTTACAAAAGCATTTAAAAAAATAAACTTACATAAAAAGGCGAGTTTGGGGACCATCGTTAACCGAGGTACCACTGTATACAGGTATCCCTCAACTTTCGCGTTTTCTACTTTTGCGGGTTTCACACATTCGCGAATTCCCACCCACCAAATCATATTTAAGTTTCCCGCCACCCGAGCGTCCCTACTACCTTCCCCCCGACCCGGCAGCCAGCCCCCACACTACTCACTCACTGAGTGTTTTCTTCGTTCATTATTTGTTATTAAGGGGCAGTAACACCTGTCTCCGAGCGTCAATTTTTTTTTTTTTCTGTTCGTCGAATTTCTTTCATTTTTTTTTTACACATAGAAGTGTTCACTCAGTATGTTTTAAAAAATATTCAATAAGATAGTCCAAACAACAACTGAAAAAATTTTTTTTACTGAAAATCTCATGTCAGGACGTTTGGCAGGATCCCGATCCTATATGTTACTACGTAAGGTTGTTTTGAGACTTGGTACCGAAAGAACAATGCTAATACGATTTTTTGACGATGTACTTTCCTGTAAACATCTTATCTTTATTCCACAAAAAAATAAAGCATGTAACTGTTTGAATGTTGAAAAAAAATATGCCCTTTAATCCCAAATAAATCCCAAAATATTTGGAAAACATATTTACAAAAGTGCGTTCTTAAAAATAAGAACAATCATATTTTTACCATTCCTGTGAATATTATTTCATTTAATCAAACAGTAAAAACTCCACAAAGTAAAATAAGTCAATAACTTACTTCCGAGATATTCGCCTGGAAAGTGCCTGGAGCGGCGCCGGCCACCCGCCTCAGGAATTTTTTTTTTCGAAAAAATCACTTGTGTTTCAATGTTTTCTTTGTAAAACTAATGTTTTAGTGTAGTTAGCCTCTACACACCGTTTTCTCTTACTCACAGGCCAAAGAAAATGTTATGGGAAGGGGAATAATTTTTATACTCATATTGCTGATAGAGACCGCACTATATTAGAGCTCATTTTTATTCATGCTGGAGCATATAACATGTTTATATGTTATTTATAGTGTTATTATTTCATATTAGATCAATTGTGATAGATAAATAAGCCGTAGAATTGATATTAGCATAATAATGAAATAATATATGGTGCTCTCAGAGTGGGAATTCTGCTGACGTCAGCAAATATTCCCAGATCGTTCCTGATTGGCTGGTAGACTATGTATAAGCTCCGCCCACTCTCATATGATGCCAAATCGTAAATTATACCATTAGAATGAATAATACACGAAACAGTAAAGAAAAAAAATGGAAAAAAATTCTAAAATATACGGGCTGAGAGCAGGCGAGCTGCGCACATTGCCGTCACCATACATGATATAAATGACTATAATTCCTTGTAGAAACGTCGTATTACATTGAGTCTTGTACCATTGTGTAGCCAGAGAGTTAAGCTATTTTTCTATAAGATTAACTCAATTTTCATAATTGTTCGATTTTTTTTATTCGCGCTCGGAGACAGGTGTAACTGCCCGTTAAACTACAGTATAACATGTATATAGTACTATATAGAACAATATTATACTATGTTTTCATGTGTTTTATGATTGCTCATGGTTCAATAGGTTAAGGAAGCAGTAAGTAATGAATGTACTAAATAAAGGTTATCTATCTATTACATTTATTCCAAATTGATATCAGAAACATGATAAATACCCTAGAACTGTAATAAAGATGCTGAAATGAATAATATATGCCATATTATATGAGGTGTAACAGAGCAGGCACACCGCCACCATAAAAGATGTTTACATCAGGGTAAACATGCCTAAATCACTCTTGTCGTAAGAACAAATGCAAAAATAGCATTTATTGTTTTTATAATAATAATAATTTATAATAATTGATCTGGAGCACTTTAAATGTTATCAGTATTTGGTAGCTGACATTTAGAGCACTCCACTGCAATTATTTTTAATTATTATTATTATTTATTGTTATTATTTCCCTACAATATATTGTAGGGAAATAATTATAATTATTATTATTATTAATATTATTATTTTCTTACAATATATTGTAGGGAAATAATAATAATAATAATAATTGCTGTGGAGTGCTCTAAATGTCAGCTACCATATACTGATAACATTTAAAGTGCTCCAGATCAATTATTATAAATTATTATTATTCTAAAAACAATAAATGCTATTTTTGCATTTGTTCTTACGACAAGAGTGATTTAGGCATGTTTACCCTGATGTAAACATCTTTTATGGTGGCGGTCTGCCTGCTCTCTTACCTCTCATATAATATGGTATATAATTTTCATTTCAGCATCTTTATTACAGTTCTAGGGTATTTATCATGTTTCTGATATCAATTTGGAATAAATGTAATAGATAGATAACCTTTATTACTAATATTAGTGTAATTACACAACATTTTATTAGCACAAAGGCTAACATTCAACACCCATGACGACTCACCAGACACTGATTGTTACTGCGCCTCTCCCTCCCTCCAATAGCTCCTCCCACTTCGTAACGATGTTAGATGGTGAATTTAATGTATTTTTCTGTAAGCTTAACTAGTTGTATTTGTATTTTACTTTTTTATTGTTTTCTGTAATATATGAGTTATGCAAATTAAAATAAAGTTATGAAGTTGGAGTTTCATTTTTTGTTCTAATGTATACATATTTAATTCAACATTTGGCATCATTACAAAGTGGGCGGAGCTACAGCAGAGGGAGAAGAAGCAGTTTGTCAGTAACTTGATTCCCCATGACACTTCACAACACTATAAAATACGTATTGTATAATTATACTATTACAGGCCTCCCTCCACAGCCAGCTCATGTAAAAATAACATGTATATAGTACATTATTTTACGATGTTTATATGTGTTTTATTATTGTTCATGGTTCAATAGGTTAAGGAAGCAGTATTGTATTATATTTCCCTACAATATATTGGGGCACCAAACATTCGCGATTTTTCAACATTCACGAGGCTCTTGATCCCCTAACCCTCGCGAATGTTGAGGGATACCTGTATGCGTTTTGACCGTTTAAGGGTTAATTTGCATGAAATTGACCAAATTGCCAATTTTAGACCACTTTATTGATTAGCTGAAATCGGTAAATGGGTGGTTTCTTGTACTCAATCGATAGAACAAATAGAGTTCTAAAGAAATAGCTATGAGTTTGGTCGACTGGAACAATGGAATTGGCCTAAAATAGGGCTCAAAGTGGGCGAAATCACCGATGCATAAATATCACCGAGATCGCTAACTTCGCAAGAGCGTAATTTCGTACTTTTGGTGTCATTAGCATCTACCTGGAGTCTACCTGGAGAGAATTCCAGGGGTCAACGCCCCTGCGGCCCGGTCTGTGACCAGGCCTCATGTTGGACCAGAGCCTGATCAACCAGGCTGTTACTGCTGGCCGCACGCAGTCCAACGTACGAACCACAGCCCGGCTGATCAGGTACCGACTTGAGGTGCCTGTCCAGTGCCTGCTTGAAGACAGCCAGGGGTTTGTTGGTAATCCCCCTGATGTATGCTGGGAGGCAGTTGAACAATCTTGGGTCCCTGACACTTATTGTGTTGTCCCTCAACGTGCTAGTGGCAACCCTGCTCTTCATTGGGGGGATGTTACATCGCCTGCCGAGTCTTTTGCTTTCGTAGGGAGTGATTTTTGTGTGCAAGTTTGGTACTAAGCTTTCGAGAATTTTCCATGTGTATATAATAATGTATCTCTCCCGCCTGCGTTCTAGAGAGTACAGGTTTAGGAACTTCAAGCGTTCCCAGTAGTGCCGATTAGGTAAAACTTGCGACTTTGGCTTAAATTTATCGCACTTATGCGTGCGGTCAGTGTGCGCAGTATAAAAAAAATCCTGCAGTAAACACTGCATAATGAGAAAAAAAACTCTGACCGTTTTTTCGATTAAAACAGCGACTTTGCAGTCGATTTTCGTATGGTATTTATTGATGTATTCTCGTTTTCTTGGTCTCATTTGATAGAATGGAAGATATATTACAGAAATAGAGATGATTTTGATTGGTTTGACAATGACAAGTACCTTGAAATTGAGCTCAAAGTAGCGAAAATGTTCGATTTTTGACGATGTTCAAGAGTAAACAAATCACACCATGCGTCCAATACACATCAACTGGCGAGTCTTATATTCATGCACAAGTGCTCTGATATTATTTATACCATTTTTACAATGATGCAGTTGTATACATAACAGTAAATCTTCTATTTTTGTGAGAATAAAAATTCAAAAAGGAAAGCAAAAGTAATGGAACAGGGGCCTGGAGACGTGGCTAATGAACAGACAACATGTTGTTTTAGTGCCAGGAATGTCTGCCTTGTTTACTCTGGACCCTATTTTGAAATTGGCATCATTTGAGATTTGTGTGAAATTGGAAAATTGCCATTTTCTGACCACTATTTTGGGTAGATGAAATTGATGAATAGGCAGTTTCTTCTACTTATTCGATAGAAGAAATGGAGTTCTAGGAAAATAGCTATAATTTTAGGAAACTGAAACATTGGAATTTGTCGAAAATAGGGCTCGAAGTGGGTGAAATCGCAGATGCGTCAGTGTCATAGATACCGATAACTTCGCGAAAGCATAATTTCGTTAGTTTTCGATCAAATTTCATAATTGTGGTGGCGTTATGATCGGACAAAGATTCTCTATCATTTCATAAGAAAAAATTAATTTTTTTTTCCAAAAAAATTTCGACCCCAGGAACACTTTCCTGAGAAGGCCTGTCAACCCCCAAAGGGTTAAGTTTAGCATTATTCATTGTTCTTAAGTCTTTTTAGAATCACACTTATATATAAACATTTGTTTAATTAACTAACTCAGGTGCTATAGTTTTAGATTCTTTTTAGCTGTAAATTGACTACCTTAGCTCATTTATTCATTTTTGTAAACATATCGAACGTACTAACTCACGTGCCAAGAACTCCTTTTGCATTGTCCTATTCTTAAGTCTACTTGCATTGTTCTATTTTTAAGTTTAATTATAGAATCACACTAAATCTTATTATTCCAAACATGAACCTAACAACAACTGTCATTACTACACAGCAGAACAGGCTAAAACACTACTCAAAGCCAACAATAACATAACTATCTTTAACTACAATGTCAGATCTTTAAGCAAACATTTTGATGACCTCACTGCATTATTAAACTCACTACAGGCCAGAATGTCCATCATTGCTCTCACTGAAACCTGGCTAAAGCCTCATACTACAGATATCTATGCCATTCCTGGTTACACAGCCATACACAATTGTAGGCAAGACCAACAAGTAGGTGGCACAGCTATGTTATACTCAGACCAGCTTGAATGTATCAACAATACATGCACAAGAGATGAACATGGAGAATATATAATAGCTAAGTTTAAATCCAAATACCTACAAAAACCTCTCACAGTTATAAACATCTATAGATTACCACAGTCAAATATTCAGCAATTTAGTGAAAAATTAGGAAGTATGATTACTGATGCACACATGAACAAAGACCACTTAATCCTCACAGGAGACTTCAATATAAACCTCCTACAAGATCAGGACCCACAAGTAACTGAATTCACAAACACTATGAGCAACTGCTTGCTGCTCCCGACAATAACAAAACCTACAAGAATCTGTGAGACCTGTGCCTCTCTATTAGACCATATCTGGACTAACACCATATCCCCATTAAAATCAGGCATAATCACAGACAATACCACAGACCACTACCCAACCTTTCTCATAACCAACCTCGGAAAATTACCACTAGAGACTACTAAAGTTACCTTCAGACTACATAATGAGACAGCTATAAATAACTTCATAACAGCTATGACAAACACTGACTGGCAAACAGAAATAGACAACTTCCCAGATACTGACTTATGTATTAATAATTTTCTTAAAAAGACCAAGTACCTCTATAATAAGCATTGCCCTAAAAAAAACTAAACAAATCACAGCTAAAAGATTAAATAGTCCCTGGCTAACCCCCAGCATACTCAAATCCATTAATATAAAGCACCTATATGAAAAACAGTACAGAATGGGTCAAATGACAAGAGAACAAACAAAATGTTACTCATCAAACCTAACGAGTCTGATAAGGTCAAAAAAATTGTACTATGAGAACAGATTACAGTGGACCCTCGGTTAACGAAATTAATCCGGTCCAGGAGCTATTACTTAATCTGAATCTTTCGTTATCTGAAACCTTATTTCCCATAAGAAATAATGTAAATACAATTAATTCGTTCCACAAAAAAATAATCACTCAAAATAAAAAAAAATAACATTTACTTACCTTTATTGAAGAGACTTGCAGGCATCTGGAAGATATAGATGATGATTGGAGCAGGTGTTAGTGGTTGGAAGGGAATCCTCCAAAGGACTTCAGGTAACAAGTCCCTCTCTGGGGTTACTTCCCTTCTTGGTCTTTTAATGCAACTAGGACCAGCTTGAGAGTCACTAGACCCCTGCCTGGTGAAGTAGCTGTCCACAGTCCTCTGTTTCTGGCGACTCTTCAACACTTTTCTGAAGTACAACATGGCTCTGTCACTGAAGTGGTTGCACAGAAGGCTCATTTCAGCTTGCTCAGGGTGGTATCTTTCAACAAATGTCTGCAACTCATTCCACTTTGTACACATCTCCTTAAGCACTTAAGAAGGCACCTCCTTATCTCTCTCTCTCTCTTCCTGTGAAGCAATAACCTCAGCTGTGGTCTGTTGCTGTTCCAGATGAAGCTCTTGCAGCTCTTCAGTTGTTAGCTCTACCCTGTGCTCCTCCACCAACTCTTCCACATCCTCACCACTCACCTCCAATCACAGGCTGTTCCCCAATTCCACAATATCTTCCACAACATGTTCCACAACAGGCACAGGGTCGTCAGGGTCAGGGCCAGCCTCAAATCCTTCAAAATTCCTCTCTTGGACACAATCCGGCCACAGTGGTCTCCAAGCAGAGTTCAGAGTCCTGGAAGTCACTTCCTCCCAAGCCTTACCTATAAGGCCTATGCAATGCACGATATTGAGGTGTTCTTTCCAGAACTCTCTTAGGTCAATTCAGTGTCTGAGGTCACATCAAAGCACTTCTGAAACACTGCTTTTGTGTACAGTTTCTTGAAGTTTGCAGTGACCTGCTGGTCCATGGGCTGGATGAGAGGAGTGGTGTTAGGAGGCAAGAACTTCACTGATGAAATTGAACTCCTCAGACAACAACTCTTCCAAGTTGTGAGGATGAGCAGGAGCATTGTCAGGAAACAGGAGGCACTTGAGTCCCAATTTCTTTTCCTTCAGGTATTTTTTCACACTAGGGCCAAACACTCCAGTCAACCATTCCTTGAAAATGTCCGTAGTGACCCATGCCTTGGTGTTAGCCTTCCAATGCACACACAAATCATTGTGTTTCTTGAAGGCTCTGGGATTTTCTGAGTGATACACCAGTAAAGGCTTCACTTTAAAATCACCACTGGCATTGGCACACATCATAAGAGTTAGCCTGTCTTTCATAGGCTTGTGTCCTGGCTGTGCCTTTTCTAAGCAATACTAAAATATTTATTCCCAAATAAAATGCTGTATAGTACTTGACCCATAGGTTAACCCTTTCAGAGACCGTCCCGTAGATCTACGGCTTTAAAGCCAGGGTCCAAACCGTAGATCTATGCCATGAGCTCAGCTCACTCATAACCTGTGAGTGGTAAATTTGGGCCTAGATATGAGAGAATACATTATGTGGCAAGTGTGCACCACAAAAATCCTGCAGCACGCAGTGCACGAAAAAAATTGCTACTAATTTTGGATTAAAAGTGACTTTGCGGTGTCCTTTCCTGCTTTTTACAGTTGTATTCGTGATTTCTTGGTCTCATTTGATAGAATGGAAGATATTTTACAGAAATAGAGATGATTTTGATTGGTTTTATTACTGAAAATAGTTTAAAACTGAGCTCAAAATAGCAGAAATGTTCAATTATTGCTGATGTTCAAGATTAAACAAATTATGTGAGTAATACACATCAGCTGGTGGGTCTAATATACGTTCACGAATGTGCCGAGATTATTTGTACATTGCATAACAGTAAATCTTATTTTTGGTGTGAATAAAAATTCATTATATAAATAAAAAATAAAAATGGAATTCATTTGTAAAGCCTGAAAACGTAACTAATGAACAGATAAAATGTTTGTTTAGTGCCAGGAATGCCTGCATTGTTCATTGTGGACACTATTTTGAAATTGGAACATTTTGAACTGTGTTAAATTGGCCAAATTACCAATTTCCGATCACTATTGGGTAGTCAAAACAGTTGACTGGGTGATTTCTTGTGCTCAATCAATAAAATAGAATACTAGAGAAACAGCTAAGAATTTGGTAGACTGGAATAATGTAACTGGCCTAAAACAGGAGTCAAAGTCGGCAAAATTGCCAATGCGTATATGTATATTGCTGATGCACCAAAATTCACGAAAGCTTAATTTTGTCAGTTTTCCATCAAATTTCATACTTTTTATTTTATTACCTTCAGAAAAAGATTCTCTACCATTTCATACAAAAAAAAAAAATGAACACTTATCGTCTTCAGGTCTAGGGAGAATAGTTAACTCAGAGCCCTAGTTTTGCAACAAATTCCTTACCTCTGTTTTCTCCAGACATCACCTGCAGCACAAAAGAAAATAAATTTTAGTACAATATACAGTATCACCACACAAATAAGTAAATAAATAATTTTAAAACTTTCAGAAAATCTTAAAAAATAAATAAAACTTGTTCAAGTTTCATAAAGCCGTACTAGTATGGCTTACGCCCCAGGGTTTTCGTCGTACTAGTATGCCTAAATTCTAGCACCCTCAAATCAAGCAGAAACAGGCTGTTAGGCCTAGATGCGAGAGAATGGGTCTGTGCAGTCAGTGTGCACAGTATAAAAAAAATCATGCACCACAGTGCATAATGAGGGGAAAAAAAACTGACCGTGTTTTTGGTTTAAAACAGCGACTTTGCAGTCTATTTTCGTATGGTATTTATGCTTGTATTCTCGTTTTCTTAGTCTCATTTGATAGAATGGATGATATATTACAGAAAGAGAATTTTGACTGGTTTCACGATGACAAGTACATATGTACCTTGAAACTGAGCGCAAAGTAGCGAAAATGTTCGATTTTGGCCGATGTTCAAGAGTAAACAAATCACACCATGCGTCCAATACACATCAACTGGCGAGTCTAATATTCTTTCACAAGTGCGCTGATATTATTTATACCATTTTTACAATGATGCAGTTGTATACATAACAGTAAATCTTCTATTTTTTGTGAGAATAAAAATTCAAAATGGAAAGCAAAAGTAATGTAAGAGGGCCTGGAGATATGACTAATGAACAGGGAAGATGTTATTTTAGTGCCAGGAATGTCTGCCTTGTTTATTCTGGACCCTATTTTGAAATTGGCATCGTTTGAAATTTGTGTGAAATTGGCCAAATTGCCATTTTCTGACCCCTATTTTGGGTAGTTTAAATTGGTAAATAGGCAGTTTCTTGTACTCAATCTATAGAAGAAATGGAGTTCTAGCGAAATAGCTATAATTTTAGTTGACCGAAACATTGGAATTTGCCGAAAATAGGGCTCAAAGTGGGCGAAATCGCCGATGCGTAAATGTCATCGATACATGACCGCTAACTTCACAAAAGCATAATTCCGTTAGTTTTCGATTAAATTTCATAATTTTGGTGGTGTTATGATCGGAAAAAGATTATCATTTCATAAGAAAAAATAATTTATTTTTTTCCGAAAAATTTGTGACCCTGAGAACGAGTTTCGGAGGGTCCTGAAACCCCCAAAAGGTTAAGAGACAAATTTCACTGTAGCTGGATGATAGTTGACCCAAACAAAACTGTCCATCTGGACGAAGTCCAATGAAAACAAAGCATCACATGCTCAGTCTCTCGTCAGCTTTCGTTCATTAGGCATCTTTTGAATAAGCTCCGTGAAACTTTTTGGTACAGTGGAACCGAGTTTCGTACGCCCTGAGTATCGTACTTTTCGAGTTTAGAACGGTTTTTTCAGCTAAATTTTGTCCAGAGTTTCGCACTGTGCCCCGTGTTTCGTACCACGTACCAGACCTGCCCGCACCTACATGCCTCCCCACGCAGCCGTCGTGAGTCAGTCTGGCTGTGTTTCTCCTCGAGTGAACATTACACTATAAACTAGGCAATAAAGTGCCCTAGAGAGATAAAATGCATACACTCATTACTTACCTTAAAATATTTCTAGTCTTAAACCCAAAGTATTTCTTTTCTTATGCCAAAACAAAGTCGAGAACAACAACCAGTATTGGGCCCCTACTAAAACGAGATGGGTCTTACACAGATGACAGAAAGGAAATGAGTGAGTTACTAAAGTCCCAGTATGACTCAGTTTTTAGTGAGCCGCTAACCAGACTAAAAGTTGAAGACCTAAATGTATTTTTTATGAGAGTGCCACAGAACCTGGTAGACGCAAGCCTATCTGACATTACCCTGACGCCACATGACTTTGAAAACGCGATAAATGACATGACCATGCACTCCGCTCCAGGCCCTGACTCATGGAACTCAGTGTTCATCAAGAACTGCAAGAAGCCCCTATCACGTGCTTTTAACATCCTATGGAGAGGGAGCACGGACACTGGGGTCGTCCCGCAGTTACTAAAAACAACAGACATAGCCCCACTCCACAAAGGCGGCAGTAAAGCAATGGCAAAGAACTACAGACCAATAGCGCTAACGTCCCATATCATAAAAATCTTTGAAAGGGTTCTAAGAAGCAAGATCGCCACTCATCTAGATAACCATCAATTACACAACCCAGGGCAGCATGGGTTTAGAGCAGGTCGCTCCTGTCTGTCCCAACTACTGGACCACTATAACAAGGTCCTGGATGCTCTAGAGGACAAACAGAATGCAGATGTTATATGCACAGTCTTTGCAAAAAGCCTTTGATAAGTGTGACCATGGTGTGACAGCACACAATGCGTGATAAAGGAATAACAGGAAAAGTTGGTAGATGGATCTATAATTTCCTAACAAGTAGAACACAAAGAGTAGTAGTCAACAGAGTAAAGTCTGAGGCAGCTAATGTGAAAAGCTCTGTTCCACAAGGCACAGTACTCGCTCCCATCCTGTTCCTCATCTCGGACATAGACAGAGATATAAGCCACAGTGCCGTGTCTTCCTTTTCAGATGACACCCGAATCTGTATGACAGTGTCCACCGTTCAAGACACTGCAAGACTCCAAGCAGACAAACCAAATCTTTAAATGGGCTGCAGAAAACAATATGAAGTTCAATGATGAGAAATTTCAATTCCTCAGATACGGAAAACGTGAGGAAATTAAAATTTCATCGGAGTACAAAACTAATTCCAACCACACAATAGAGCAAAAAACTAATGTCAAAGACCTGGGAGTGATCATGTCAGAGGATCTCGCCTTCAAGGACCATAACACCGTAGCAATCGCATATGCTAGAAAAATGACAGGATGGATAATGAGAACCTTCAAAACCAGGGATGCAAAGCCCATGTTGACACTTTACAAATCGCTTGTTCTATCTAGGCTGGAATATTGCTGCACACTAACTGCACCTTTCAAGGCAGGTGAAATTGCTGACCCTTAAAATGTGCAGAGAACCTTCACAGCACGCATAACTGCGATAAACCACCTCAATTACTGGAAACGCTTGAAGTTTCTAAACCTGTACTCCCTAGAATGCAGGCGGGAGAGATACATTATTATATACACATGGAAAATTCTCGAGGGATTAGTACCAAACTTGCACACGAAAATCACTCACTACGAAAGCAAAAGACTCGGCAGGCGATGTAACATCCCCCCAATGAAAAGCATGGGTGCCACTAGCACGTTGAGGGACAACACAATAAGTGTCAGGGGCCCAAGATTGTTCAACTGCCTCCCAGCATACATAAGGGGGATTACCAACAAACCCCTGGCTGTCTTCAAGCAGGCACTGGACAGGCACCTAAAGTCGGTACCTGACCAGCCAGGCTGTGGTTCGTACGTTGGACTGCGTGCGGGCAGCAGTAACAGCCTGGTTGATCAGGCTCTGGTCCAACATGAGGCCTGGTCACAGACCGGGCCGCAGGGGCGTTCACGCCTGGAATTCACGCCTGGAATTCACGCCTGGAATTCACGCCTGGAATTCACGCCTGGAATTCACGCCTGGAATTCACGCCTGAATTCACTCAGGTAAACTCCAGGTAAACTCAGGCCAGGTAAACTCAGGTAAACTCGGTAAACTCAGGTAAACTCGGTAAACTCAGGTAACTCAGGTAACTCAGGTAACTTAACTCGGTAACCCGGTAGAACTCAGGTAAACTCAGGTAACTCCAGGTGAACTCAGGTAAACTCAGGTAAACGCTCAGGTA
This sequence comes from Cherax destructor, assembly GCA_009830355.1. Lineage (NCBI taxonomy): Eukaryota > Metazoa > Arthropoda > Malacostraca > Decapoda > Parastacidae > Cherax > Cherax destructor. The sequence continues at coordinate 31,198 of WNWK01010887.1, forward strand.
AACTCAGGTAAACTCAGGTAAACTCCAGGTAAACTCAGGTAAACTCAGGTAAACTCCAGGTAAACTCAGGTAAACTCCAGGTAAACTCAGGTAAACTCAGGTAAACTCAGGTAAACTCAGGTAAACTCAGGTAAACTCCAGGTAAACTCCAGGTAAACTCCAGGTAAACTCCAGGTAAACTCCAGGTAAACTCCAGGTAAACTCAGTCCAGGTAAACTCCAGGTAAACTCAGTAACTCGTAAACTCAGTCTCAGGTAAACTCAGGTAAACTCCAGGTAAACTCAGGTAACTCAGGTAAACTCCAGGTAAACTCCAGGTAAACTCCAGGTAAACTCAGGTAAACTCCAGGTAAATCGTCCAGGTAACTCCAGGTAAACCTCCAGGTAAACTCAGGTAAACTAGTAACAAAACTCAGGTAAACTCCAGGTAAAACTCCAGGTAAACTCCAGGTAAACAAGATGAGTACATGAGTGTGTAGAAGGTTTGAGAGTTTTGTAAATAAACCAGTTACCACCAGCCCAGACACGAATGGTTTATGTTCATCAAGCCGACTGGAAAAACATCTCATTTATGTTAATTTATATGTTACATAGTGTGTTTATTAAATAATTTTGAAAAATTATAGATGGATTAAGCAAAATGTCTATGTTAACGTTTTATATGCCTCAGAGTGATTATTACTGTTATTATTAATATGGCATCTTCAAGACTAATAACACACTCTTAGTGATTATAATGTTTTCCTGCACGCCAGCACAGGCGCATCAGCAATTTTGCCCACTCTGAGCCCTATTTTTGGCCAATTCCATTGTTCCAGTCGACCAAATTCAGCTATTTCTATAGAATTCCATTGTTATATTGATTGAGTACAAGAAACTGCCCATTTACCAATTTCAACTACCCAATAAAGTGGCAAGAAATTAGCAATTTGGGTAATTTCACGCAAATTAAAAAATATGCCAATTTCAAAATAGGATCCAGAATAAACAATGCAGACATTCCTGGCACTAAAATAGCATTTTCTCTGTTCATCAGTCACGTCTCCAGGCCCCTCTTATATTACTCTTGCTTTCCATTTTGAATTTTTATTCACACAAAAAATAGAACATTTACTGTTATGCAGACTACTGCATTGTAATAGCTGCATAAATAATGTCAACCCATTTGTGATTTGTGTATTAGACTGGCCAGTTGGACACGTATTGGACGGTGACATTTGTTTACTCATGAACATTGGCAAAATTTTAACATTACAGCTATTTTGAGCTCAATATCAAGGTACTCTTCATCGTGAAACCAATCAAAATCATCTCTAATTCTGTAATATATCTTCCATTCCATCAAATGAGACCAAGAAAACGAGAATACAACCATAAATACCATATGAAAATACAGCTCAAAGTCGGAGGTTTAAACCAAAAACATGGTCGGAGTTTTTTTTTATCATTATGCACTGCATGACCACACAGACCCATTCTCTCACATGTAGGTCTACCAGCTTCCTCCTACTAGATTTGAAGCCGCTACAATTTTGGCATAATACGGCACCAACACTGGCTTGTAAGCCATACTAATACGACACCAACAGTGAAAGGGTTAAGACTAAGGAGTTCCTAGTAATTTAGGTGCTCTACTGGCTCAATGTGAGCTGTAAACTATCTCTATTTGTTCCAGCTCTGATATTTCTCCTGCTCTGAACAGGGCCATCAGCACTGAGCAATATTCTAAATGAGGGAGCACTAGCAATTTGAATTATTATTATAATCAAAAGAAGCGCTAAACCACAAGGGTTATACAGCGCGGCGGGGCAGGACAGGATGCAGGGAGAATGGATTGCAAGCGGGAGATGGATGATTAGTAGGGTATGGAGTCCAGCAGGACAGTGGATAGTGCAGGGATAGAGGGTAGCAAGAGATCGAGGTAGAAGGGACTGAGGGAGGTGCTGGAGGTATAAATTTCAGAGTGTGTAGTAAGTCAGTTTCTGTCAAAAAGTCAACGAGAGAGTCAGGATTAAAGGAGGGTCCATCAGCAAGAAGGGATGGTAAAGAAAGGGCCGCAGAGCGAAGACGCCGTTTGAGGTCAATTCTGCGAGCTCTTAATAAAGTGGACAGTCCAACAGAATACGTTGAACAGACACTGGAACCTGACAATGCTCACAGAGAGGGGCAGGGAGCCTCTCCATGAGATACCCATGCGTAAGACGAGTGTGGCCAATGCAAAGACGGGAGAGTGTAGTCTCCCAACCTCGACATTGGTGACAAGTAGAAGGCCAGAAACCTATACTTGGTTTAATAGAATGAAGTTTGTTATTTAGCAGGTCAGACCAGCGTTGTTGCCAACGGGTGTGAAGGTGGGTAGCAATGACCGCAAAATAGTCCATAAAAGGAACACCTCTATATGAAACTGGAAGGTCATGTACTGCTGACCGCGCAGCAGTGTCTGCCTGTTCATTGCCCTGTAAGTCAACATGACCAGGGACCCAACAAAAGACATCTTTATGCTTGCTAAAGATACGGCGTAACCAAAGGTGGATACGAAGAACTAGGGGGTGAGGTGTATCAATTTTACGGATAGCCTGTAAAGCACTAAGGGAGTCTGAAACGACCACAAATGGTGACACAGGCATAGATGCAATACGGATAAGTGCCACAAGAATGGCATAAAATTCAGCCGTAAATATGCTAGCCGAGGGTAATAGATGCCCTCGTACGACGCTGTCCGGAAACACAGCTGCGAATCAGATGCCGTCAGACGACTTTGAACCATCGGTGTACACTGCGATGGCATGGGAATGAGAACGGAAGTGGTCTAGAAAAAAAAGAGCGAGAAGCCGCCATAGGTAGGCGGGCTTTCACGCAAGGTAGAGGAATAGAACAGACATGGACAGCAGGAACTTCCCAAGGGGGTAGGGGAAAGGGAGATGTCACATGAACATATAGAGGTGGTAGCTGAAGGGAAGACAGGAGTGAATATAGACGAAGAGAAAAGGGACGAATTAAGCAGGAGCGACGAACAAATAAAGAGCGTCTACTAACATCTGTAACAATCCTATACATGGAAGGATTGCGGAGGTCATGAGAGCGAACATAATAGCGAATGCAATGTGCATCACGATGATCGGATAAGGATGGAACGTTCGCTTCTACATAGAGGCTCTCAACAGGGGAAGAACGAAATGCACCAAGGCATAAGCGTAATCCCTGGTGATGGATGGGATTAAGGATGGAAAGAGTAGCAGGCGAGGACGCCGAATATATCTGGTCACCATAATCGAGTTTTGATAAAATTAGGGCTGAATGTAGACTAGGGAGAGTTCTACGATCAGCCCCCCACGAAAGATGTGCGAGAGTTTTTAGGAGGTTCAGCCGGCTATGACAAGTTGCCTTCAGAGGTAATGTGAGGTTTCCAGGACAATCGACGGTCAAACAGGAGGCCGAGAAACCTGACTATCACGTTCTGGGATACGTGAGCCGTATAGGTACAACAGATGATCAGAGACCACTGAACGTCTAGTAAACGTAATTTGATGAGTTTTGCTACTAGAAAAAAAAATTTAAACCCGTGAGAGGTGGCCCAATCGGAAATTTGGTTGACGGCATGCTGGAGGGAAACTGCAATGAGGTGACAGTCAGCACCCGCACAAGCTATAGCAAAGTCATCCACATAAAGCAATGACCAAATGTTGGATGGGAGAACTGATGCCAGATTATTTATAGCAAGGATAAATAGTGTTGTGCTCAGAACACATCCCTGGGGGACACCTTCAGCTTGGACAAAGTCCGAAGAAAGCTCATTACTAACCCGGACACGGAAATATCTTTCAGTTAAGAAAGCCTTAAGGAAAAATGGTAGATTGCCTCGGAGGCCTAAGGAGTGGGCCTGGGTCAAAATATTATACTTCCAAGTTGTGTCATAAGCCTTCTCAAGATCGAAAAAGATGGCGATAACCGAGTGGTTATTGGCAAAGGCATTACGAATATACGTATCCAAGCGCAGTAAGGGGTCAATGGCAGAACGGCCCTTACGAAAGCCATATTGACTAGTGGAGAGACTACTGCGAGTCTCTAAATACCACATCTAACGTCTATTAATTAGACGTTCCATCACCTTGCAAACTGCACTGGTAAGAGTGATGGGATGGTAGTGGGAGGTATCATGTCCCGTAGTACCCGGTTTGCGAAAAGGAAGAACAATAGCAGACTTCCACAGTTGGGGAATAACTCCTTGCGACCATATAAGATTAAAGAGTCGTAAGAGGACAGTAAGAGCAGACTGATGTAAATGCTGTAGCATACGAATATGTATGCCATCTGGCCCAGCTGCCGATGATCGGCAAGCAGAGTGTGTTGCTTCCAGTTCTTGAAGGGTAAAAGGCACATAATAAGATTCTTCTCTGAGAGAAGAAAAATCTAAGGGCTTTAACTCGCTGGCAGACTTAGAAGAAAGGAATGAGGGGCATAGAGGAGCCCTTGAGAAATGCGGGCCAGATGATTACCAATTTCAGTGGCAACGGCAAGAGGGTGTGCTATATCGACACCGGCAACCTGAAGAACAGGAGCCAGGTCGGGGGAGAATTTACCACTCAATTTCCGCACTTTCTTCCAGACTGCACTCCTTGAGGAAGCCGAAGTGACCTTAGAAACAATCTCGCCAGCAAGTGCGTTTAGCGTCACGTATGACACGGCGAGCAATTGCTCTCTTCTGCTTAAAATCAAGGAGTCTCTCTGTGGTTCTGTTATACCGATACCTGCCCCACACAGCACATTTCAAACGTACTGCCTGAGCACAAGCAGGAGACCACCAAGGCACGCACTTCTGAGAATGCTTGCCCGAGGTGTGTGGGATAGAATGTGAAGCTGCCGTGAAGACAGAGGACGAAGAGAGATGTAAAACTTCATCAATGGAGGACGAGGAAGGAACCTCATGAAAGGCAGTAAGTTGTGCGTAAAGGTCCCATTTCGCCTGGTCAAATTGCCAGCGTGGGCTACGAGGAGGTGGAGAATACAAAGGGGACCTAAGGATGATTGGGAAATGATCGCTATCATGCAAGTCCGGGAGGACAGACCAGGTGAAGTCAAGGACAGTTGATGAAGAGCAGATGGAAAGATCGATGCAGGAGAAAATGAGTTCAGGGATCAAAATGGGTAGGAGTACCCGTATTTAAAACATGGAGGGCGAGAGAAGCAAGAAATGCCTCCAACTGAACGCCACGGGAGTCACAGTGCGACCCTCCCCAAAGAAAATGGTGTGCGTTAAAATCGCCAATTAATAGAAGGGGTGGCGGCAAGGAAGAAACCAGAATATCAACATCTGGGATAGACAATGCTCGCGAAGGGGAGACATACAGTGGTACCTCGGTTAACGATGGTCCCCAAACTCTCCCTTTTATGTAAGTATATTTTTTTAAATGCTTTTTTTATGTGTATTTTTGGGGGTCTAAAAGGACTAGTCTATTTTATATTATTCCTTATTGGGATAAATTCGTTTGGTAATGGCACTTGAACAGCATTCTGGAACGAAAAAATATCGTTAACCGAGGTACCACTGTATAAAGAACAGTGTATACCACTTATTATTATTATTATTATAATACTTTATTGAGACATGGTACAATGATACATGGTAGACAAGAAATATAGTTATTAATGAGATGTACATGCCAAAAGCCCCTAATATGCTGTGCATTGCGGGCATTCTTAGGTCTACTTAATTCTAGACTACATGGTAAAAGGTTATGGTTGATAATTTATAAAATAAGTATAATTGCGTATCTAAGTTATAAAGTTTGAATATAAGTTGAACATATCAATTAATTGTAGCAATGCAACTAAATGAGCGAGATAATTTAAAACAATTAGTTGCATTGCAGTTACAGTTTACGTGGTCATTATAATGTAAATGTTATGGAAATAGTTAGCTTAGTATGTATTATTCATAACAGGTTTTTACATTTAAGTGATTAGTCAGGTTTTTACATTAAGTGATTATTCTACTTTGTTGGGAATGTTTGATATTGAGCATTTAGCTTTGGGTGAGGTGGTGGTTTTTTAGCATCGTTTTGAATTGGGGTACAGGCAGGGTTTCTTTGGCAATGACAGGTAATGAATTCCAAATTTTCGTGCCTTTTATATGCATCGAGTTTTTACATAGTGTTAGATGGACACTGGGAACATCGAGGAGTGATCTGTGTCTAGTGTTATGGTCATGTGTCCTGTTAAAATTGGCAAGAAGTTTGAGTGGTGGGTTAATATTTGCATAGTGTTTTCTATGTATGTAATAGGCACAGTAAAAAGTATGGATGTCTTGTATGGTGAGTAAGTTTAGGTTTTTGAATATTGGTGAAGTATGTTGTCTGGAGTGTGAATTTATCATTCTAACTGCTGCCTTTTGTTGTGTTATTAGTGGTCTGAGATGAGTTATTGATGTAGAGCCCCATGCGCAGATTCCATAGGTGAGGTAGGGGTAAATGAGGGAGTGATATAGGGTAAGGAGAGCTGGTTGTGGAACATAGTACCGTATCTTGGATAGTATTCCCACGGTCTTTGAGACTCTTGGAAATTTGTTGTACATGTGTCTGAAATTTGAGGCCACTGTCAAGATGGATTCCTAAGAATTTTCCCTCTGAGTTGTGATAGGGGACCCGTTTATCATTATGTTAAGTGGTGTGTTTGTAGCTGTTCCCAAACTGGATAAAATAGGTTTTATCAATATTGAGAGTAAGTTTGTTGGTCATCATCCAGGTAGATATTTTCTGCAATTCAGTATTTGCAGTGTTGGCTAGTATGTCTGGGCTTGGGTGCGAGATAACGTATGTAGTGTCATCTGCAAAAAGTATTCGTTTGAGTAGTTGAAATGCATTTGGTAGGTCGTTAATGTAAATGAGAAAGAGTAGTGGGCCAAGAACACTTCCCTGTGGGATACCTACAGTAATAGTTTGCACGGTGGAGCTAACTCCATTTGTGTACACATATTGGTTTCTGTTGCTAAGGTATGATTTTAGGTAGTTGAGGGAGTGTCCTCTTATACCATAGTGTGATAATTTTAGGTGTAACAGATCATGGTCGACTGTATCAAAAGCTTTACGTAAATCAATGAAGATTCCCACTGGGATTTCTTTTTTCTCAAGGGCGGTGTAAATTTTTTTCTAACGTGTATAATGGCATCATTTGTATTTTTATTAGGCCTGAATCCAAATTGACAGTGGTTGAATACATTGTTGGAGGTGAGGTAGGAATATATTTGTCTATGAATTAATTTTTCAAAGATTTTGGAGAGAAGGGGTAAGTTAGATATCGGCCTGTAGTTATTCAGGTCTGTTTGATCTCCTCCTTTATGTATTGGATACGAGCTGCGGTGTAATGTAGAGAAGAATGAACATAGAGCTGACGGTATGGAATACCCGTGCGTATAAGAATAGCAATTTCGTAAAAGGATCCATCGGAAAAAGGATCCGCTGAATATAAGAAATCACAGCCTGAAAAGGGCCGGATAACAGAGGATTGCAATTTGGGTTCTTGCAAACAGACACCAACAGGGAAAAACTGGGAGAGCAACACCTGAAGCTCACCCTGGTTACCCCTGAGGCCTCGGATATTCCACTGCAAATAAGCCATGATTTATAGAGAGAAAGATAGAAGTCGAGGTTAGAGGTATCTATGGACTAGGGTTAGAAAAGTCCACGTGTGGAGGCAGCGGAAGACTCGTAATCAGAGAAGGAGTGGGACGCTGTGAAGGAAGGAGGGGTGTAGACCTAAGCAGTGTTTCAGAAGTGCTTTGAAATGACCTCTGACACTGAATTGACCCTTAGAGAGTTCTGGAAGAATCACTTCAATATCTACAACTGCATAGGCCTTGGGAGGGAGCGACTACCAGGACTTTGAACTCTGCTTGGAGACCACAGTGGCCGGATTGTGTTGAAAAGAGGGATTTTGAAGGATTTGCGGCTGACGACCCTGTGCCTGTTGTGGAAGATATTGTAACATTGGGGAACAGCCTGGGATTGGAGGTGAGTGGTGAGGATGTGGAAGAGTTGGTGCAGGACCACAGTGTAGAGCTAACCACTGAAGAGCTGCAACAGCTGGAAGTGGAACTTCATCAGGCCAAAGTTGAAGTAATTGCTTCAGAAAAGGAGGAGGAAAAGGAAGAGAAGGTGCCGCCTTCTGCAGAGATTAAGGAAATTTGTTCTATATGGACTAAGGTGCAGACATTTGTTGAAAAACACCATCCTGACCAAGCTGAAACAAGCCATATCTGCAACATGTTTAGTGACAAAACTTTGTCCCACTTCAGGGAAATGTTAAAGAGGCGCTAGAAACAGAGCACTCTGGACAGTTATTTTTTTAGAAAGGGGTCCAGTGACTCAAGCTGGTCCTAGTGGGATTAAAAGACAAAGGGAAGTAACCCCAGAGAGGGACTGGTTACCCGAAGTCCTTTTGGAGGGAGATTTCCCTTCCAAACACTAACTCCTCCCTATCTTCCAGAAGCCAGCATTAGTCTTCAATAAAGGTATGTAATACTGATTTAATTGTTAAAAAATATATTTTTGTCTGGAATGGATTAATTGTATTTATAGTGGTCCCTCACCTAACAAGTATTCCATATAACGAGCAAATCGTGTAACGAGCGCTTTTTTCGCTAAATATTTCCCTCATGTAGCGAGCATTCCCTCGTGTAGCAAGCCGTACCAGACCTGTCCACCTGCCCCGCACCTGCACAGGACGCCAGTCTAGCATTGTTTACCAGTGAGAGAACATTACCCAGTGCGCTCTTTCAAACATTCACAATACTTTTGTATTTTTCGGTGGTTTAGTGATTGTCACTGAAATAAGTCACCATGGGTCCAAAGAAGCTTCCTAGTGGCATCCCTGTGGTAAAGAGTGAGGACCACCATCGAACTGAAGAAAGAAATTGTAGAAAAATATGAGAGTGGTGTACGTGTGAGTGAGCTTGCCAGGATGTACAAGAAAAGCACATCTACTATCACCACTATCCTGGCAAAGAGAAATGAGATCAAGGAAGCTAATGTTGCAAAAGAGGTTGATATGTTAATGAAAAAGAGATCGCAAACAGTGGATGAGGTTGAGAAGTTGATGGTGTGGATAAACAATAAACAATTAGCAGGTGATAGTATTTCCACGGTAATAATTTGTGAAAAGGCAAGGAAGTTGCACGCAGATCTTGTCAAGACAATGCCTGGAACCAGTGGTGAGGAGAATGATTTTAAAGCCAGCAAAGGCTGGTTTGAGAGGTTTAAGAAATGTAGTGGCATACACAGTGTTGTGAGGCATGGTGAGGCAGCCAGCTCAGACAAACTTGCAGCTGAAAAATTTGCGAGTGAATTTAAGGGGTTTGTAGAGGCTGAACAATTCCTCCCCCAACAAGTGTTTAATTGTGATGAAACAGGCCTGTTTTGGAAGAAAATGCCCAACAGGACCTTCATTACTCAGGAGGAAAAGGCACTGCCAGGATACAAGCCTATGAAAGACAGGCTAACTCTTATGATGTGTGCCAATGCCAGTGGTGATTTTAAAGTGAAGCCTTTATTGGTGTATCACACAGAAAATCCCAGAGCCTTCAAGAAACACAATGTTAACAGGAATAATTTGTGTGTGCATTGGAAGGCTAACACTAATGCATGGGTCACTAAGGACTTTTTCAAGGAATGGTTGACTGGAGTGTTTAGCCCTAGTGTGAAGAAATACCTCCTGGAAAAGAAATTGCCACTCAAGTGCCTCCTGGTACTGGAGAATGCTCCTGCTCATCCTCACAACTTGGAAGAGTTGTTTGACAACTTCAATTTCATCAGAGTGAAGTTCTTGCCTCCTAACACCACTCCTCTCATCCAGCCCATGGACCAGCAGGTCATTGCAAACTTAAGAAACTGTACACCAAAGCAGTGTTTCAGAAGTGCTTTGATGTGACCTCAGACACTGCATTGACCCTAAGAGAGTTCTGGAAAGATCACTTCAATAGCGTGCATTGCATAGGCCTTATAGGTAAGGCTTCAGAGGGAGTGACTTCCAGGACTTTGAACTCTGCTTGGAGACCACTGTGGCCAGATTGTGTTGAAAAGAGGGATTTTGAAGGATTTGAGGCTGACCCTGACGACCCTGTGCCTGTTGTGGAAGATATTGTGGCATTGGGGAACAGCCTGGGGTTGGAGGTGAGTGGTGAGGATGTGGAAGAGTTGGTGGAGGAGCACAGGGTAGAGGTAACAACTGAAGAGCTGCAAGAGCTGGAACAGCATTAGACCAGAGCTGAGGTTATTGCTTCACAGACAGAGAGAGAGAGAGAGAGAGAGAGAGAGAGATAGAGAGAGAGAGAGATAGAGAGAGAGAGATAGATATAGATGCCTTTTTCAGTGCTTAAGGAAATTTGTTCCAAGTGGAACGATGTGCAAAGTTTTGTTGAAAAACACCACCCTCAGCAAGCTGAAATGAGTCATCTGTGCAACCACTTCAGTGACAAGAGCCATGTTGCACTTCAGGAAAATATTAGAGTCGCCAGAAACAGAGGACTGTGGACAGTTATTTCACGAGGCACGGATCCAGTGACTCAAGCTGGTCCTAGTGGCATTAAAAGAAAAAGAAAGGAAGTAACCCCAGATAAGGACTTTTTACCTGAAGTCCTTTTGGAGGGGGCTTCCCCTTCCAACCACTAACACCCTCACCCTGTCATCCTCCCTATCTTCCAGATGCCTGCAACTCTCTTCAATAAAGGTAAGTAAATGTTATTTATATTATATTTTTTGTGAATATTTTTGTGTGGAACAGTACAGTGGTACCTCGAGTTACGATGGTCCCCAAAATTGCCCTTTTATGTAAGTTTATTTTTTTAAATGCTTTTGTAAGTATATTTTTGGGGGTGTAAATGGACTAGTCTATTTTACATTATTCCTTATGGGGATAAATTCGTTTGGTAATGGCACTTGAACAGCATTCTCGAACGAAAAAATATCGTAACTTGAGGTACCACTGTAATTGTATTTACATTATTTCTTATGGGAAATAAGGTTTCGAATTACGAGCAATTCTTCAGAGCTAGCTTCTGGAACGGATTAATTTCGTTAGTCGAGGGACCACTGTACATTAATTCGGTTAAAGGCCTAGCTCCTGGAACGGATTACGGCCGTAACAGAGGGTCCACTGTATGTACATTGTTTCAGTGTTTTCCTTATGAAACTGATCTAGTGCAGTTAATAATAATAATAATTTTTATTTGGACATGATACAAAGAATTACATTTGGTTATCGAGATTACATGAGGTGTACATGCCAAAAGCCCCTAGTATGCAGGGCATTTTGGGCAGACTTAAAATTAACTTAAAACTAGATTGTAAGAATTTTTGTAGATAGTATACAATGAGTAAAGGTGAGTATTTAAGCTATGAAGTTTGAACATAGTTTTGTACTTTTGTCTTCATTATAAAATTAATTAAATCAGATTAAACAAATTAAAGCAATAGTAATAATAAAATAATAAAAAGTTATGGTTGATAATTTATAAAATAAGTAAAGTTGCTTATCTAAGTTTTAAAGTTTGAATATAAGTTGAACATATCAATTAATTGTAGCAATTTATTTCAGCAATGCAACTAATTGAGTGAGATAACAATTTAAAACAATTAATTGCATTGCAGTTAGTTTACGTGGTCATTATAATATAAGTGTTGTGGGAATAATTAGCTAAGTATTATTCATAACAGATTTTACATTCATTCAGTCGTTCATTCATACATTACATTGACTTTAAAGTCAGGTTTTACGTTAAGTGATTATTCTACTTTGCTGGGAATGGTTGATATGGAGCAATTATCTTAGCCTCACAAACACTCCGTTTTCTCTTATTATAAGAGCATGGGAAGATATGTAGTCAGAGGAGAGAGAATGGCTGCTGCCACCGCCACTAGTCATATACTTGATGACATTCTATTCATTCTAGAGTATGACTCACGAAATCGTAATGTCACTATTGCAAACAAACCATACCACGGGTGGGGTTTGAACCTGCGGTCAGAGTCTCAAAACTCCAGACCGTCGCGTAAGCCACTGGGCCAGTTAGCTTCAATAAGATTCGTCCAACTAGGTAAAAACTTGCATTTGTGGACACAGTGGTGCCTATGCTAACCTTCCTATGGTGTAGAAATATACCTAGTTGGATGAATCTTATTGAAGCTAGCTGGTCCAGTGGCTTACGCGACAGTCTGGAGTTTTGAGACTCTGACCGCAGGTTCAAACCCCATCCGTGGTATGGTTTATTCTAGAGTATATATCATGTTTATGTTATTAATATTGTTTAAGTCATATTAGATGAATTGTGATATATAAATAAGCCGTAGAGTTGATATTAGCGTCACATTGAAGTATTTTGTCCTGCCTCCCGAGAGCAGGAATTCTTCTGTAATGGATTAATGGCATTTCAGTTAATTTAAACGATGAAAATCGATTTGATATACAATATGAGCTAATTGAGTTACTAGCTAGGTCACGGAACAGATTAAACTCATAAGTCGAGGTTCCACTGTATAATATGTAATGTTATTATTTTTACTAAATTAAATTATTACCATATATTTACCATACGTATTCCAAAGAAAACAGGGTTGCACGAATTACAGTACATATGGAGGTAACATCAGTATTTTACATTCTAGCACTATGGGAGACATAGCAGTACAGTATTATTTTTTTATTTTTTTTTTGTGATGTATGAAGCTGAGTTTGAAATTTAATTAAAGTTTTTTGGGGGCATATTTAGGGTTTAAACAATAAAAATAGGCATTTATAGGCATTTTTTTAACAACGTCCAGAATTCACCGTTTTTCCAAATTCGCAGGTGGTCTTGGAACATAACCCCCGCGAATTTGGGGAGACTACTGTACTGGCTTCTCTTTCTATGTAGTAAAGGCAGTTGCTTTCAGTTAAATGTTGACTGGGATTTAGATTACAATAGACCCTCATATTACAGATTTATTCTGCACATTTTGGTTATTACACTACTGAAAAACTGGCATAATTTTATACAACACTTTGTAAAATTAACTTAACATGGTTCAGTTTGGTGGAGGGTAAAAAATTTGGAGCATCGCCTGCGCTATATTTCCCTAGCTCAGGCTGCCGCCTGGCTGTGGGTGGGACTACTGTCTCCACAGGGGAGTCCTACCACTATTCCCTGCCACCCCCATCCCAGCCTTCTATTCATACCCATCTAAGACCATTCTCTTATAGGAGCTAGTTGTGTTTGTGGATTGTGTTTTGGTATTTTAATGGCCATATCTTATCTGCCAAGCAATCATGGCACCCAGTAGGCACACAAGTGTTGCTGAAAGTGGCAAGAAAAGGGTTAAGAGTTTAAGTCTTGGAGTTGCAAAGAAAATCGAGCTTGTGTAATGAATAACCCAGGATGTCATCTCGTGAAAAGAATGACAAAGATCACAACGAGTAAAATGGAAAAACCTATTGTTCAAGTGGATTGAACAAAAAACAAAGAAAGGTGCACCACTTATTTCACCTTAATTAGGAAAAAGGCCTAACAGTTGTTTAAAGCAGTGTGTTATAAGGAAGGCCTGAAAAAAGTGTGTTTAGTGCTGGCTGGTTAAACAACCGAGTTGTGTAATAAGTTACATACATACTATTAAGTTTTCTGGTGAAAGTGCTTCAGCTGATCATACAGCAAGTAATTTCCTTGCTGAATTTCAGGAAATTATTGCTGAGGGTGGCTATGAGCCACATCAAGTGTTTAATGCTGACGAGACAAATGCTTTTTGGAAGAAAATGCTAACAAGAACTTTTATCAGTCAGCAAGAGAAAAGTGTACCGGGCTTCAAGGCAGCAAAGGATCGCTTCATCTTGCTCCTTTGCAGTAAAGCGTCAGGTGATTTCAAGTGTAAGCCCATGGTTATTTACAGCTCTAAGAATCCTTGTGCTTTGAAAGGTGTAGATAAGAGCACCTTACCAGTAATTTGGAGGTCAAACCAATCAGCAAGGATGATAGAGAAATTATTTATTGACTGGTTTAAGCATCACTATGCCTGAAGTCAAGTTTTACCTGCACAGCAAGAACCCTGTACTTATCCAGAAGCTTTGCTGAATGTGACCCCATATGTAAAAGTTGTATTTTTACCTCCAAATACAACATCTTTAACCCTTTCAGGGTCCAAGGCCATTTTTGGAAGGGGTGTGCCAGTGTCCAAAAATTAAAAAAAAAAAAAAAATTATTTTTTCTTATGAAATGGTAGAGAATATTTTTCTGAAGGTAATAAAACAAAAACTACGAAATTTGATTGAAAATTGACAAAATTATGCTCTCGCGAATTTTGATGTATCAGCGATATTTACGCATCGGCGATTTTGCCGACCGACTCCCATTTTAGGCCAATTACATTATTCCAGTCCACCAAATTCTTAGCTATTTCACTAATATTACTTCTATTCTATCGATTGACACAAGAAATCACCCAGACAACTGTTTCAACTACAAAATAAAGTGATTGGAAATTGGTAATTTAGCCAATTTAACTCAAAGTTCAAAATAGGGTGCATAATAAACAATGCAGGCATTCCTGGCACTAAACTATCATTTCCTCTCTTCATTAGTTACGTTTTCAGTCTTTACAAATGAATTCCATTTTGATTTTTTATTCACAATGAATTTTTATTCAAACCAAAAAATGGAAGATTTACTGTTATGCAATATTGTAATAATTGTACAAATAATATCACCACATTTGTGAACGTATATTAGACCCACCAGCTGGCGCGTATTAGACGTGTGAGGTCATTTGTTTACTCTTGAACATAAGCAAAAATTTAACATTTCTGCTATTTTGAGCTCGGTTTCAAGCCATTTGCAGTACTAAAACCAATCGAAATCATCTCTATCTGTAATATATCTTCCATTCTATCAAATGAGACCAAGAAATCGCAAATACAACTATACAAAGTATACGAAAAAACACTGCAAGTCGGTTTTAATCAAAAATTGCAGTTACAGTTTTTTCTCATTATGCACTGTGTGCTGCAGGATTTGTTTTATGTGGTGCACACTTACCACATAGATGTATTCTCTCATATCTAGGCCCAAATTTGTCGCTCAAAGCTTATCTAAGTGAGCTGAGCTCATGACGTAGAACTACGGTTTGGATCCTGAAAGGGTTAATACAACCACTGGATCAGGGAGTTAAGCCATTCGAGTGTAACTACACAAGAAAAGTGATGAAAAAACTAGTTGCATCAATGGACCGATGCCAACCTGGCAGTACGAAGCTTCTGGAATAATGTATAATGTACTGCAGGGTAAAAGAAGCCAGAGATCCATTACAGAATTCATGCACACTTCAATACAACCATCGACTTTAGTACCAGAACCTCAACCATCTACTTCTGCCAACAACCATCCACCTCAGCTCAGTAGGACCACACCATGCATCTCCTCTCTTCACAACCACTGACATACACCAGAAACCACAATTTAAGGTAAATACTATTATTTCTGTTGCATTTGTAGTCTTAAGCAGCAAAAACATTATCCTTTTTAATTTTGTAAGATCTGGATGTCTAAAAAAAAAATTTGATTTTTTTGGGGGTCCCCAGGAACGTAACCCTATTTTTCCTACAAGTTCTTCAGTTTATATAACAGATTTCTCTAACACTGCATTTTCAGGAACATAACTACCGTGTAACATGAGGGTCTACTGTATATAGATTTAGTTCACGGTTGATGTCAGCATTTAGGTTAGCTGATAAATATTTAAATGATTATGAATTGCAGGAGGGTGATATGAGGTAATATTAATATTTGTAATAAGGGGGTGATTGGACAATAATAGTATAAATGTATTTTGTTTCAGTAGATTGCAAAAACTAAAACATATAGTGTTAATAGTAATGAAATACAGCCTCTCCTCACTTAGCAACGTACTCTTTTACCGACGACTTGGACTTATGACGGGCTCTCGGACCAGTATGCATACCTAAATAAGGTATATTACAGCTGATTTCCTCTATTCTGTATATTACAATATACAGTATACACTACTATATAAACATTTAAAAATATACCAGAAATTTTATAAATGGTGCAAAGGTGATATTACCACCTACTCACCCTAAACTAAATACGCATTCTGTAAATTACTTTCAAAAATGCTCAATGTTATTTTCCTTAAGATAATTTCAATTTTTACTATTAACTACCATCCTACTAAATACTTGTTACAATGTAGTATCACCATATTGTAATTTGCCCAATGTAATATCATATTGTAATCTGAACAATATTTAAACAAGTCAAACTCAATCAATTTCTCCAATATTATGTACAGTCATCCCTTGGTTTTCAATTGTCTCAGTTTTCACCAATTTTGGTTTTCGATCACTTTTTTCGTGGAAAAATTGTCTCAGTTTTCGCCGATGGTACAGAACCTGTACACCAGTGCCACGCACATACAAAGGCCGTAGGCCCGCCACCCACGCACCTCCCACGCACATTGTCACGCAGTCTAGCATTGTTTATGCTGAGTGAACATCACCCCAGGAGTTCATACAAAACATTTATTAACAATTCATTGTTTTTGGCCCTTGATTATTGTGTGTGACTAGTAAATAAGCTAACATGGGCCCAAAGAAAGCTCCTAGTGCCAGTCCTTTGGTAATGAAAGTGAGAAACACGATGGAGTTTAAGAGTGTAGCAGGCAGGGAGTGTAGCAGGCAGGCAGGGAGTGTAGCAGGCAGGCAGGGAGTGTAGCAGGCATGCAGGGAGTGTAGCAGGCATGCAGGGAGTGTAGCAGGCATGCAGGGAGTGTAGCAGGCATGCAGGGAGTGTAGCAGGCATGCAGGGAGTGTAGCAGGCATGCAGGGAGTGTAGCAGGCATGCAGGGGAGTGTAGCAGGCATGCAGGGAGTGTAGCAGGCATGCAGGGAGTGTAGCAGGCATGCAGGGAGTGTAGCAGGCATGCAGGGAGTGTAGCAGGCATGCAGGGAGTGTAGCAGGCATGCAGGGAGTGTAGCAGGCATGCAGGGAGTGTAGCATTATTATTATTATAATCAAATAGAAGCGCTAAACCACAGGGGTTATACAGCGTGGGAGTGTAGCAGAGAGTGTAGCAGGCATGCAGGGAGTGTAGCAGGCATGCAGGGAAGTAACCCCAGATAAGGACTTGGTACCTAAATTCCTTATGGAAGGGGATTCCCCTTCCAAAAAATAGGGTCTCTTCCCTCTCCCCTCCTCCCTCCAGCAACATCAGTCTTCAATAAAGGTAAGTGCCACATAGAGTTCATTCATTTGTGCATGTAAATCTATCTTTAAGGCCCCAAATTTTTTTTTCCAAACTTCTGGGTTTCTGGAACGGATTAATTGAATTTCCATTATTTCTTATGGAGAAAATAGTTTTGGTTTTCGCTGATTTTGGTTTTAGCTGATCCATCTGGAATGGATTAAAATCGAAAACCAAGGGATGACTTACAGTCTATAAGCCATTAGATTAAGAGAGGGGCGAGCCGTTTTCAAGAGATTTGGAAAGGAAGATTGAAAAATTTTGGAAAAAAATGTTTTGTTACCAAAAAATAGTGCATCATTCTGGCAACATTTTGGTGTAATCAGCTTGTTTATATCATATTTTCTAGTATGTTTTTTTCTTAAATGTATTTTTTTTGTTCTTCCTGTCATAAATAATACATGTTGCCAATTAGTGTTTTTTTTAGTTTTATGTCTGCAAAAATTTTAATTTTTATGATTATTTCATTAAAAAAACTCTACATAGTAACATCTCTGACGCCTCCATTCATGTGCAGGAACTCATGCCACCTCAGTGGCTTCTGGGGTCTCAAGTGCTGATGCATGCAACTCGCTGAGATTTAGCGTGCCATATCCATAGAGTTTCATAGAAAAAATATATTAATAACTCCGAAATAAGTTAGACATTGTTTGTAATGTTTTGCGAAAAATATTAATTAGGATTGTCATGATTTTTTCACACGTTATTGAGTAATGATGGTTCTACAACCACCCATGAAGGATTTCCGATATCTTTTACAGCTTTGTTTTTATTGATTTTTTTCCCACAAAATAATGGCAAAAATAAAATCACTAACTTCAACATTTTTTATAATGGAATCTACTGACATTTTTGCTAAAAAGGATTGGGTCAACAATTATATAGCCTT
This sequence comes from Cherax destructor, assembly GCA_009830355.1. Classification (NCBI taxonomy): domain Eukaryota; kingdom Metazoa; phylum Arthropoda; class Malacostraca; order Decapoda; family Parastacidae; genus Cherax; species Cherax destructor. The sequence continues at coordinate 49,358 of WNWK01010887.1, forward strand.
TATCTTTCATCTGATGTTAACTAGAGCATTGTACATCTTCCCAATTTTGTAGAAATTTACAGGTTTTGTGACCCCTAAAATTTGGCACATTTTATTTTTTTCGATCTAACCTAAAGGCAAAAAATCATAACAAAGACAGTGTATAGGTTTTTAAAAGCTGTATAAATCACTGTAAAAATCTCATTGAAATTAGACCAAAATAAAGAAAAAAACGTGAATTCATTCGCCCCCTCCCTTAAGCTGCCCTTAATGCCATGGCATGTCAGTGGCTCTCCTTGCACTTCTATGTAAAATTGCAAAGAAATAAATATTTGTATTGTATCAAAGATGATGGACACAAGGTGTCCCGTAGCTCGATTGCTAGCGCACTCAGCTCACACACTGAGGTCCAGAGTTCGAATCTCCTCCAGTACGACTGGAAAACAATAGGGACATGTTTCCCTAAGACACCTGCTGTCCTTGTTCACCCATCAGTAAAATGGGTACCTGGGTGTTAGTCAACTGGTGTTGGTCACATCCTGGGAAAAAACTGACCTAATTTGCCCGAAATGTTCAGCATAACATGCGGCTTTCTATACAGTAGTAAGTCATTGATGTCAGCTAGGCCTGTATACCTTGTACATGTGTTTGTAGAATAAAAAGATATTATTATAAACTCACTACCATTATAGTATGCTCCTCACTTAGTGATGAATTCTTTTACCGACATGATCTTAGGAACAGAACTCTGTCGTTACGCGAGGCTGTATAATGAGCGATTAATGGCTGTATAATGAGCGATTAAGACTAGACATATCAACAGCACAGAATTGTTATTCACTAATGCTATTATAAACTGTATTCAATAAACAATAAGAAATCCTACTTAATAGTCTATGTAAAGTTTATATAGATACAGGTACACAAATTGTTACAGAAATTATCATACATAAGTAATGTGTATATTACCTAGGATAACCCAGAGAAAGTCAAAGTTACCACAGGTCAAAAACCTGATCAAACCTTAAGCCGAATGATAAGTTTGCCTGGAATTCATTGCATAATTAGTGGCTTTCCAATGTTGTTACATGTAAACTACATTTGTACTGGATAAAGAAATAATCGTATTGTATAGGTGAAAAAGGGCAGCAGGTGTAAGAAAACACGTCCTACATGGCTCGGTTCGCAATGCACTCGCCTCGCACACTGTCCATGGTTCAATCCCAGGCAAAGGTGGAAAAAATAGGTGTTTTTTTTTACACCTACTGTCCTTGTTCACCTAGCACTAAGTAGGTACCTGAGTATTAGTCGACTGGTGTGGGTCTTATCCTAGGGGACAAGATTGAAAGACCCTAATGGAAACTACAGTCCTCCATGATGCACTGACTTTCTTGGGTTACCCTGGGTGGCTAACCCTCCCTACCCAGGGTAGGGAGGGTTAGCCACCCAGGGTAGGGAGGGTTAGCCACCCAGGGTAGGGAGGGTTAGCCACCCAGGGTAGGGAGGGTTAGCCACCCAGGGTAGGGAGGGTTAGCCACCCAGGGTAGGGAGGGTTAGCCACCCAGGGTAGGGAGGGTTATCCTGGGTGGCTAACCCTCCGGGGTTAAAAATCCGAGCCGGGGAATAATCCCCGGTCCTTCAGTGAGCTGAGGACGCTACCAACCGAGTCACGCTTCAGGAAAGAATAAGAAGCAACTAGCTTCAATCTAAGGAAAGTAGAGATATGTTCACTTCCTTGGATGAAGAGCCCCTCACCGGCATAAAAGCAAGTCCCTTTAAAAGTTAAGTAAGTTGGTGTTCCTTAACCTGCTAACATATACATGATGCCTTCACACACACATTTAGTGTTACAAATATAAATGACAAGTACTTACTCAGGTTTGGGAATAAGGAATCAAATATACGAGGGGTTACCGAGGGAGGTACGTGCGGTATAACACGAGCAGCAGCAGCAGCAGCAGCGGTGGTGAGACAACCTTGACTGCTTCATTCGCCTTCGCTGTTGATGAAATAATAAAATTGCAAAAAAAAAAAAAATATTAACAGACTTTCTTCTAATATTTGGAAATGGTTTCTACCTCAAATTCTAAGATTTTTATTGATTGTAAAGTTGGATCTTTCGGCATCATCAAGTGAAAAATAAATATTATTTTGTCCACAAAATTCGTGTTTGTTTGATCAAGGCTTGAAATGAATTTTGTGCAGTCTGCGTATGATAACGTTAATTAAGTGTACGTTGTACATGTTGTTATTATGAAACATAACTAAAATGTAATGTAAGATATACATCTTTCTCTCTATATAAGATCAACATTTCCAGACTAAACTAAACTGAAGTCAAAACAAACAGAAATCGAACAACTTGGTAATGCAAATTACTTTCCCTGGTGTTATTTGATTGATATAGATAGATAGATATAAGCTAAGATAGATATAAGGTAATAAAACAACTAATCATGGGATATATACACCGATAAGAGTATATCTTTTACCATAAACACACTAAAATGGTGGAAAACTATATATAATTTAGAGAATAGGGGTGACAAGGTTGGAAGGAAGGCTCAGGGACAATGTTTGCAGAACAAACACTAATTCTTTTTACTGTTTTACTGAGACCAATAAAAATAACAACGTTTTCAAAAGATCCTTTGTTCACACTTTATATAAGAGTGAAAAACAATTATATTCCCATCAAAAAATAAGGACAATAATTGCATGAAATTATATCAATATAGTATAATGCATAATATGACATTGACCTTGTTCTTATTAATGTAATAATATATAACTGAAAAGTTATAGTTAGCTTATCTAACTGAAAAGTTATGGCTATCTTAAGTGGCACGTAAGTACCCCAGTCTTCTAATAATATGCTCATTTTTCCACTATAATCGACCTTGTCCATAATTACTATCGCATTTGCTTTGTCTGTTTCGTAAGGTGAAGTCCAGGATCTTGACTTAATTCATGGTATAAGTTAACAAATCTTTGATGACAATAGTGTTGTAGAGGTGTGAACAAAACTCACACCTCTACAACACTATTGTCATCAAAGATTTGTTAAGTTATACCATGAATGAATTAAGTCAAGATCCTGGACTTCACCTTACGAAACAGACAAAGCAAATGCGATAGTAATTATGGACAAAGTAGATTATAGAGGAAAAGTGAGCATATTATTAGAAGACAGGGGAACTTACGTGCCTCTTAAGAGCTTCATTATGTACACATTAGTATACAGAGGCACACAAAGGGTTAGCTATCAAAACTGGGGTCTTCTCCCTATACATATTAATCTATTAACTGCCTCTCACAGGAGGGGTAAGGGGTGCATAATAAAGATATTTAACTAACTAAATGGGTCTAAGGACTGAGTCCCAGAGTTTTGATAACTATTAAGTTGTAGCAGTGTGATTCATCTGTTGTTATGGATGGCAGCAGAAGCATCACTGACATCTGTGGGCAGTGGTAGGTGACTTCTGCTGCATCAAAGCTCAGTGTCACTGTAAAACTGTATCTCTATCATTGACGCACTTTAATTTTTGAGTCAAACTCAAAATAGAGCATAATGGTAACTTGGGTTGTTCTCACTAGTGGCCTGAACAATGGTTCTTCTCTTGCAAACCCAACTGTTGCTCCAAGACTGTTTATTTACTTTGAGTGTTTGTTGTGGTGAAGAACTCGTAAGTTATGGCTATGAAAGGTAAGCATGAGTCCTGTATGTGGCCTGGTGGCAAACCTCTCGCTCCACACGCTGATGTTCGGGTTCGATTCCCCGCAAGGGTGGAAACATTGGGCGTGTTTCCTTACACCGGTTGTCCATGTTCACCCATCAGTAATAATGGGTGCCTGGGTGTTAATCGACTGGTGTGGGTCGCATCCTGGGACAAAACTAACCTAATTTGCCCGAAATGCTCAACAAAATGTGATCAGCCGCGAGGAAGCCTTCTCCAAATTCAACTTCAATAACAAAAACATAAGGTGGGACCAAGTAAACCAAGTCCTAAATGATATAAACTGGGAAGATAGCCTAAGCATCACGAATCCTAACCTATGTCAAGAACAAATTAACTCTGTGGCACTTGAGGTTTGCTCAAGGCAAATTCCCTTAAGGAAAAGGAGGAGAAGATACAAACTAAAAAGAGAGAGGCGCTCCCTATACAGGCGAAGGCACAGAATAACGGAGCGGCTACAAGAGGCCAATATATCTGAAATACGAAGGGAAACACTGGTCAGAGAAATAGCAAACATCGAATTAAAACTAAAGGAATCTTACAGGAATCAAGAAACGCGGGAAGAACTAAAAGCCATAAATGAAATTGAAAGAAACCCAAAGTATTTCTTTTCTTATGCAAAATCAAAGTCGAGAACAACAACCAGTATTGAGCCCCTACTTAAACGGGATGGTTCCTACACAGATGACAGCAAGGAAATGAGTGAGTTACTTAAATCCCAGTATGACTCAGTTTTTAGCGAGCCGCTAACCAGACTGAAAATCGAAGACCTAAATGATTTTTTTATGAGAGTGCCACAGAACTTGACATACGCATGCCTATCTGACATCACCCTGACGCCAAATGACTTCGAAAAGGCAATAAATGACATGCCCATGCACTCCGCTCCAGGCCCAGACTCATGGAACTCCGTGTTCATCAAGAACTGCAAGAAGCCCCTATCACGTGCTTTTAACATCCTATGGAGATGGAGCATGGCCACTGGGGTCATCCCACAGTTACTAAAAACAACAGACATAGCCCCACTCCACAAAGGGAACAGTAAAGCAATAGCAAAGAACTACAGACCAATAGCGCTAACGTCCCATATCATAAATTTTTTTGAAAGGGTTCTAAGAAGCAAGATCGCCACTCATCTTGATACCCATCAATTGCACAACCCAGGGCAGCATGGGTTTAGAGCAGGTCGCTCCTGTCTGTCCCAACTACTAGACCACTACGACAAGGTCCTGGATGCTCTAGAAGAAAAACAGAATGCAGATGTTATATACACAGACTTTGCAAAAGCTTTTGACAAGTGTGACCATGGTGTAATAGCACACAAAATGCGTGAAAAAGGCATAACAGGAAAAGTTGGTAGATGGATCTATAATTTCCTAACAAGTAGAACACAAAGAGTAGTAGTCAACAGAGTAAAGTCTGAGGCAGCTAATGTGAAAAGCTCTGTTCCACAAGGCACAGTACTCGCTCTCATCGTGTTCGTCATCCTCATATAGGACATAGACAGGGATATAAGCCACAGTGCTGTGTCTTCCGTTGCAGATGACACCCGAATCTGTATGACAGTGTCCACCGTTGAAGACACTGCAAGACTCCAAGCAGACATAAACCAAATCTTTAAATGGGCTGCAGAAAACAATATGAAGTTCAATGATGAGAAATTTCAATTACTCAGATACGGAAAACGTGAGGAAATTAAAATCTCACCGGAGTACAAAACTAATTCCAACCACACAATAGAGCGAAAAACTAATGTCAAAGACCTGGGAGTAATCATGTCAGAGGATCTCACCTTCAAGGACCATAACAAAGTAGCAATCACATCTGCTAGAAAAATGACAGGATGGATAATGAGAACTTTCAAAACCAGGGATGCCAAGCCCATGTTGACACTTTACAGATCGCTTGTTCTATCTAGGCTGGAATATTGCTGCACACTAACTGCACCTTTCAAGGCGGGTGAAATTGCTGACCTTGAAAATGTGCAGAGAACCTTCACGGCACGCATAACTGCGATAAACCACCTCAATTACTGGGAACGCTTGAAGTTCCTAAACCTGTACTCTCTAGAATGCAGGCGGGAGAGATACATTATTATATACACGTGGAAAATTCTCGAGGGATTAGTACCAAACTTGCACACGAGAATCACTCCCTACGAAAGCAAAAGACTCGGCAGGCGTTGTAACATCCCCCCCAATGAAGAGCAGGGGTGCCACTAGCACGTTGAGGGACAACACAATAAGTGTCAGGGGCCCAAGATTGTTCAACTGCCTCCCAGCATACATCAGGGGGATTACCAACAAACCCCTGGCTGTCTTCAAGCAGGCACTGGACAGGCACCTAAAGTCGGTACCTGACCAGCCAGGCTGTGGTTCGTACGTTGGACTGCGTGCGGAAAGCAGTAACAGCCTGGTTGATCAGGCCCTGATCCAACATGAGGCCTGGTCACAGACCGGGCCGCAGGGGCGTTGACCCCTGGAACTCTCTCCAGGTATACTCCAGGTATATTAAAATACTGAGGAGGAGGCCTTGAGGTAGCAGAGAAACGACTTCCTCTGATCCAGACTACCATCTGCTTTATTTATCATCATCATCCAGTCAAACAAAATATGAAATAAAAGAACCTATTTGCACTCATTTTTCTCGACAGTAACAATTATGGAGAAAATGACACTTCCGAGGAGGTGTCAATTATGGAGAAAATAACACTTCCGAGGAGGTGTCAATTATGGAGAAAATAACACTTCCGAAGAGGTGTCAATTATGGAGAAAATAACACTTCCGAGGAGGTGTCAATTATGGATAAAATACCACTTCCGAGGAGGTGTCAGTTATGGAGAAAATAACACTTCCGAGAAGGTGTCAATTATGGAGAAAATAACACTTCCGAGGAGGTGTCAGTTATGGAGAAAATAACACTTCCGAGGAGGTGTCAATTATGGAGAAAATAACACTTCCAAGGAGGTGTCAATTATGGAGAAAATAACACTTCCGAGGAGGTGTCAATTATGGAGAAAATAACACTTCCGAGAAGGTGTCAGTTATGGAGAAAATAACACTTCCGAGGAGGTGTCAGTTATGAAGAAAATAACACTTCCGAGAAGGTGTCAATTATGGAGAAAATAACACTTCCGAGAAGGTGTCAATTATGGAGAAAATAACACTTCCGAGGAGGTGTCAATTATGAAGAAAATAACACTTCCGAGAAGGTGTCAATTATGGAGAAAATAACACTTCCGAGAAGGTGTCAATTATGGAGAAAATAACACTTCCGAGGAGGTGTCAATTATGGAGAAAATAACACTTCCGAGAAGGTGTCAATTATGGAGAAAATAACACTTCCGAGGAGGTGTCAATTATGGAGAAAATAACACTTCCGAGGAGGTGTCAATTATGAAGAAAATAACACTTCCGAGAAGGTGTCAATTATGGAGAAAATAACACTTCCGAGAAGGTGACAATTATGAAGAAAATAACACTTCCGAGAAGGTGTCAATTATGGAGAAAATAACACTTCCGAGAAGGTGTCAATTATGGAGAAAATAACACTTCCGAGGAGGCGTCAATTATGGAGAAAATAACACTTCCGAGAAGGTGTCAATTATGGAGAAAATAACACTTCCGAGGAGGCGTCAATTATGGAGAAAATAACACTTCCGAGGAGGCGTCAGTTCACTACTGACATCCCCTTGGTATATAGAGATACAGTATAATAACCTATGTGACATGTCAAGATATCTTATTCATGAAATAAGATGCCAGTTGTACTAAGCAAATTTCCTAAATTTGCTTGTAACAGATAATTGAAATGTAGATATAAACCCAAATGTACAATTGTTAACCCCTTTGGGGCCTAGTGCCTAGGCCTTTTGTGTATCCATATGCTCTTGCGCTACCGTCCACAGGATGGATATGGGGTGCACAATAAACTAGCCACTTCGGTGGCAAAATCTAAAAAAATCTAAAATCATCCCTTTGGCAACCAGCACCAACACTAAGTACAAGCATGCATTGCACATATCACTAAGTACAAGCAGCATTGCACATATCACTGTTTTGCAGTATATGAGTCACTTAACAATATCAGTCAAATCTACATATAGTCGTGGGTCTCACTAACCTGACTTTCTCAACACTTCAGGCTCCTCAGTGAACCTTTATCTCGGTCTCCTACACACAATATATATCTGGAGAGGGTTTCAGGGGTCACCGCCCCCGCGGCCCTGGCTGTGACCAGGCCTCATGGTGGATCAGGGCCTGATCAACCAGGCTGTTACTGTTAGCCGCACGTAAACCGACGTACGAACCACAGGTCGGCTGGTCAGGTACTGACTTCAGGTGCCTATTACTAATCCCCCTTATGTATGCTGGGAAGCAGTTGAACAGTCTTTGGCCCCTCACACTTATTGTGCTGTCTCTTATCGTGCTAGTGGCACCCCTGCTTTTCATTGGAGGGATGTTGCATCGTCTGCCGAGTCATTTGCTTTGATAGGGAGTAATTTTCGTGTGAAAATTTGGTGCTAATTCCTCTAGGATTTTCCAAGTGTATATAATCATGTATCTCTCCCGCCTGCGTTCTAGGGAGTACAGGTTGAGGAACTTCGACCGTTCTCGGTAATTGAGGTGTTTTATCGCAGTTGTGTGCCGTGAATAGCCTACAGAAACAAAAAAAATTATGAGGAGTGTAGAGCATCCTGAACTATACAGTTCAGACTGTTCATCTAGACACATACTAAACCAAGATACAGTTTAACACCTAGACACATACTAGAGAACGATATACTTTAAGAATCGTTCTAAAATTTTAACAATGAATATTTATCACACCTTAAGTTAGTTTACTGGTAAATCCCTTATGTATGCTGGGAGGCAGTTGAACAGTTTTGGGTCCCTGACACTTATTGTGTTGTCTCTTGGAGTACTCATGGCGTCCCTGCTTTTCATTGGGGGATGCTGCATCGCCTGTCGAGTCTTTTACTTTCGTAAAGAGCGATTTCCATGTGCAGATTTGGATCTAGTCCCTCTAGAGGAGGAGAAGTGAAGAAAATACTGAGTGAGCTAGATACTTCGAAGGCAGTAAGACCAAATAACATCGCTCCATGGGTTCCATGGAAGGGAGCAGAGAAACTGTGTGAACCACCAGCAGCGATCTTAAACAAATCGATTGAAATAGAGCAACTGCCAGGGGTCTGGAAAAAGCGAATATAGTCCCAATATTTAAATAAAGGAACAGACAAGTGGCATCGATTTACAGGCCAGAGTCACTAACATGCATAGTATGTAAGGATATGGAGATTATAATAATAATAATAATAATAATAATAATAATAATAATAATAATAATAATAATAATAATAATAATAATAATAATTTTTATTTAGACATGGTACAATGATACATAGTAAGGTAGACATGATACAATGATACGTAGTTCGGTATAAAAGAGATGTACATGCCAAAAGCCCCTAATATGCTGTGCATTGCGGGTGTAGTGAAGCACCTGGGAAACAGTAGAGTCATAAGCAAAACCAGAAAGGTTTTTGAGATGGTAAATCCTGCCTCACAAATCTGTTAGAGTTCTTTAATAAGGCTACAAAAATAAGGCAGAAGAGAGAGAGGGATGGGTGAACTGTATATGTATATTTTTGGATTGCAAGAAGGCGCTCGATACAGTACCCCACAAGAAACTAACAAAAAAGCTAAGAAGCATGAAGAAATTAAGAGTGAAAATCATTATGGTGGATCAAGAAATACTTAACAGGAAGAAAGCAATGAGTTACTGTCAGGGGATTCCAGTACTGTCTCTTGTGTATATGAACAGAATGTCAAAGGAAATCGAATCAGCGGTGTCTCTATTCGCAGTTTCGTCAGTTTAATATTTTTATGGACCAAATATGACTAAAAGAGGAGACCGGCATTCAAATACCAGACCCGCTACCAGACGTACAATCCTGACAAGCAACGTTTTCCACTACACTGAAGTGGCCAGGCTTAGGCTTGGCTACAGGTACTTCTGACAGTTTGGGAGACACAGATGATGATGATCAAACTAAATGCAAATTATGTGATCAGGCATATGGTCACTGTCTTGAACACTATGTGCTTAATTGTGCACTTATTGAGGAATATAGAGATAGACAATATAATAACCTATGTGACATGTCAAGATATCTTATTCATGAAATAAGATACCTGCTTGTAACAGATAATTGAAATGTAGATATAAACCCAAATGTACAATTGTTAACCCCTTTGGGGCCTAGTGCCTAGGCCTTTTGTGTATCCATATGCTCTTGCGCTACCGTCCACAGGATGGATATGGGGTGCACAATAAACTAGCCACTTCGGTGGCAAAATCTAAATCTGAAGTGACTGACTCCCATATCAACTGCAGTGTTAATGGGAAGTCAACATAAGGAAAAACCTCATCAACAAAATACAAGGAAACTGACAGGTCTGTAATGTAGTGTAGTGTCGATTATTTTCCCTCAGTGCCAGGTGAGGAACGAAGTGAACATTTAAACATAGCTGACTGACATTCAATCACCAGCTACTGCCAGATGTACAACTACGAAGCGACATTCTAATTATTTACGTTGATGGTTCAGTTCACCAATCCACTGGTGCAGCTGGTAGTGCTGCTGTTGTCATACAGAGTGATGGCTCTCTTAAAGAAATTGGAGCACGCATCAATAACTGGGCCTCTACCCTTCAGACAGAACTGTTTGCCATACTCCTTGCACTCAAATGCGTCCATGTATCTAAGGTTGACTCTCTAATTGTAACTGATTCTCTGTCATCCATAAATGCTCTCAACTCATTAAGTATAAATTGTGGCATGCTTGTGTCAGAAGCCAGACACAGGTATGGTAGGATTCTGGATAGTAGAGTCAGAGTGCACATGCTGTGGATTCCATCTCACATTGGTCTTCAGATGCATGATAGAACTGATAAATTGGCTAAGTTTTATGCTTTCAAAGAGGGGGTAGATTACAATCTTGGCTTGTCAGTTAGCAGTTTGAGAACAATAATACGAAAAGAACTAGAACTGAATTTTATTGACTTAAGACTCAGGGAGATTGACACCAGTCAGTCCATCTATCATCATTCTATCATGCAGGAGGAGCCACATGTCTATGGTGCATCCAACAAAATAAGCAGACTCTTGGATGTCACTACCACCCGCCTCCGGCTGGGTTACAAGTATCTTTGGCAGGTTAAATCACCACCACCAGATGTAGACCAAACAAAATGTAAACTTTGTCAGTTGGATTATTGTCACACCCTGCGTCATTATGTACTGGAATGCGATAAAATTAATGAATTCAGAGACAACTCACTCAGAAATGTTCAAGATATGTCAAAGTATTTTTTCCACAGTGGCATATTACAGACCATTCTGGAAAAATACCCTGACTTTGCTCCCTGTAAATAAAGCATTACCACGTGTGTGTGTGTGTGTGTGTGTGTGTGTGTGTGTGTGTGTGTGTGCGTGTTGATTGCCTTTTTGTCCTGTACACATGTCGATTGAAGGCTGAGCCTGTTGTGTGTGCGTGTGTGTGTATGTATATATGTGTGTGTATGTGTGTGTGTGTATGTGTATATGTAAGTGTGTGTGTGTGACCCAACAATAAAATTTGCACCAAGAACTCATTACAGTTGTGACCGGGTGTAGACTAGTGAATTATTCATTGCATTATAATTTGTTCATGATTGTAACCATGTATAAACGTAAGTAAGTAAATTTACTTACATGTTTCATTACCTTTGTAACTTGTGAGTTCATTACCTTTGTAGCTTGTTAGTTCATTACCTTTGTAACTGCTCAGCTATCATAACTTTGGGGTCCAGTCCCTGTACCCATTATGTACCTCTGTAATCTTTTGACTACCGCCCACAGGATGGGTATGGGGTGCATAATAAAGATATCAAACTAACTAACTGACAGTACCTGACCATCATATCAACTGCAGCAGTGTTAATGGGAGGGAAACACAGGAGAAACCGATAAATCTACAAAACAAACTCCAGGAAACTGTCAGGCTATACCAGCGGTTCTCTCTCAGTGCTAAATGTGGGAAAGAAGTGAATAGTTAACCAACCAAGGATATTTTTAATAGCTGACTTCCATAGTAATGACCAGTGTACATTAGGAGGGAAACATAGGATAAAACGCCAAATCTAACGACAAAACTCCAAGGAATCTGTCAGGGGCAGTGGCCGGTTTTTTTCCTCACTGCTTTTAAAAATGGCTGACACATCAACTCTACGAGTTGTTTTAATTCATACTACACAACTGTCGCATCAATACTAGTAAGTAAACTACCAGCTGCATCAAATACCTTTAACACAGACTCTGATAAATTTAAAACATACTATACCAATAAAGGAGTAACTCCAAACAGTTGTCAACTAGTAAGTGTATCTCATGACTTCGTGCAAAAAGAACTAAGCAGGTTAAACCCAACTAAGAGCACCGGCCCAGATAACATCCCGTCTAAATTCCTAAAAGATGGTGCATCTGAACTGGCAATCCCCATTGCTCACATAATAAATTTGTCCATCACCACTAATACAGTACCAGAGGGGTTCAAGGAGGCCAGAGTTACTCCTATCTTCAAGAAAAATAGGTCTGATGTCAGCAACTATAGGCCTGTTAGTATACTCAGTGTAATATCCAAAATTCTAGAGAGGGCGGTGTACTGTCAAGTAGTTAAATATCTTAGTGACAACAACATTCTTCATAGTTACCAATCAGGCTTTAGGAGATCTTACTCAACCGACACCTCCCTAATTAATCTGATGGATTACATGAGAACTGAAATGTCTATAGGGAACCTCATAGGAATGGTAACTTTAGACTTGCAAAAGGCCTTCGATACTGTCAACCACAATCTATTATGTAAGAAACTTCAAGCTATCGGCATAGGTTCCACAGACTGGTTTAAGTCCTATCTTAGCAACAGGAAACAAATTGTCAAAATCAACAAAACGGAATCAGAACCACTGCCGATAGCATGTGGAGTTCCCCAAGGTAGTATTCTGGGTCCTTTATTATTCCTGTGTTATATAAATGATATGCCCATCAGTGTCAAGTGTAAACTTCTGCTGTATGCGGATGACACTGCTCTGTTAGTGTCAGGTAAAGACCCACAATATATAGCTAATGTAATAACACTGGAACTGGAGTCCTGCAGCAAATGGTTAGTAGACAACAAACTATCGTTACATCTAGGGAAAACAGAAGCCATACTCTTTGGCACGAAATATAAACTGAGCAGGGTAAATAATTTTAATGTCCGGTGTAATGGGGAATCTATCACTTCAGTTTCCTCAGTAAAATATCTGGGAATCCCCTTTGACCCATGCATGTCAGGAGAATTGATAGGGAACAGTGTAGTAAAGAAAGCGAATGCCAGACTGAAGTTCCTCTACAGACAAGCACAGTGTCTACCTACTGAGGCTCGCAGGACCCTATGTCTAGCCCTTATACAATGTCATATGGACTACGCTTGCTCTTCATGGTACTCTGCCTTGACAAAAAACTGAAAGATAAACTGCAAATCACCCAGAACAAAATGGTAAGATTCATCCTGGACCTGGGTCCAAGAGAGCATGTAGGCCAGGATGAATTACAACAATTGGATATGCTGAATATTGAAGACAGAGTAAAACAACTTAAATTAAATCAAGTTTATAAAATTGCTCACAAACAGTGTCCAGAATATCTTGCTGCCAATTTTGTCAAGGCTGGGAACCAAAGCAGTCATAGTACTAGGGGGAGAGAGCACAACTTTGTAGGTCCCACAGTCAGTGGCCAGGTTTCAAACACCTTTTATTGTACAGCAATAAAGGAATGGAACAGACTGCCTGCACATGTCAAAGCCAGTCATAGCATGAGTCAATTCAAGAAGAGAACCAAAAGGTACCTAATGAATGTAGCGACAGAAAGGGAGGAGAATGATTTTTTATTTTTTTAGCTAACACACATGTATATGTAAATAACTCTTTTTACCTTATTCCTAGTGTATACATATATCCTTTATAATATAATAACATATATATCCTACAATGTAAAATATTAAAGTATAAAAAGGACCCCAATGGAAATAAGTCACTCTGACTTTTTTGGGTTATCCTAGGTTCTCTACACATATGCTGCTATGTAAATGTATTTGTGTATACCTGAATAAACTTACTTACTTACTTACCCATACCCATCCTGTGGGTGGTAGTCCAAAGATGACAGAGGTACATAATGGGTTCAGGGACTGGACCCCAAAGTTCTGATAGCTAAACAAGTTACAGAGGTAATGAACTGTTTACATGCTTGTATCTGGTTACAGTTATAATGAATTATTTATGCAGACATGAATTAGGTCACACACACACACAGAAAAATAAACTTTAAGTGGTTGTGCATTATTTACAGTGGGCAAAGTCAGAATAATTTTCCAGAATGGTTGGTAATATACCACTGTGGATGTGACGTAATGATTTTGAAAACCCACAAGTTGAATAATGAGACACTTGGGCAACACTTGGGAGTCTTTATCGAGGAAACGTTTCGCCAGCCAGTGGCTTCTTCAGTCCAATACAGAGAAGAACGGTCAAAGATGAGGAGGAGAATGAGGTAATCAGTTCCTGAGACTGGAGTCGATATGTTCAGTCTATTAATCTTAAGAAAAATACAGCATATGCTCGGAGAAGTGACTTATATACTGTAGTCAGGTGAGTAGAAGCATTGGACAAATCCACTAGTGTAAGTAGGTCATGCATGTAGGTTAGGAAAGCATAAAAGAATTCCCTGTATCAAGATCCTAAGATGTTGCTGTGTCTGACAGATGTGATGTAATGGTGGATTTGTCCAACGGTGACACCGCCTCCTCTTGCTTCTACTCACCTGACTGCAGTATATAAGCCACTTCTCCGAGCATCTGCTGCACTGTTCTCAAGACTGATGGACTGAACACATCGACTCCAGGCTGAGGGACTGATCACCTCATTATCCTCCTCATTTGTTTCACCGTTCTTCTCTGTATTGGACTGAAGAAGCCACTGGCTGGCGAAACGTTTCCTCAATAAAGATTACCAAATGTTGCACAAGCGTCTCATTCTTCAACGACTTTGGATAAATACTTTGACATTTCTTGAATATTTCTGAGTTGTCTCTGAATTCATTAATTTTATCGCATTCCAACACACAATGACGCAAGGTCTGAAATTCTAGGAACTAAAAAAATATCCAGAAACATAACAATCAAACTGACGAACCCAGATGAACCCTGATGCTCCCACCAACTGAAACAGCAGACTAAATCTTTTCTTCTCCACAATAGGAAAAAAGTTGGCAAGCAAAATCCCAAGTTCAAACACTCCACCTAACGCCTACCTCACTGGAACCTACCCGAATACACTATTCTTAGCTCCGACCAACCCAACAGAAGTCTCGCTTGTTATTAACACATTAAAAACAAGGCAGGAGATCTAAATAACTTACCACCTTTATATACAAAAAGCTTCTCAAGTACTATCACCAATTATTGCAACACTCTTTAACAAATCCATTGAATCCTCCACCTTCCCATCAATACTCAAAATAGCGAGGGTTACCCCCATACATAAAGGAGGAGATCAAACAGACCTGAATAACTATATGACAATATCTAATTTACCCCTTCTCTCCAAAATCTTTGAGAAGTTAATTCATAGGCAAATCTATTCCTACCTCATCTCCAACAACATACTCAACCCCTGTCAGTTTGGTTTCAGGCCTAATAAAAACACAAATGATGCAATCATACACATGCTAGAAATAATATACACCTCTCTTGAAAAAAAAGAAATCCCAGTGGGAATCTTCATTGATTTACGTAAAGCTTTTGATACAGTTGACCATGATCTGTTACACTTAAAATTATCACACTATAAGTAAGTAAGTTTATTCAGGTATACACAAATACATTTACATACATTATCATACATAGCAGCATATGTGTAGAGAACCTAGGATAACCCAAGAAAGTCAGACAGAGTGACTTATTTCCATTGGGGTATAAGAGGGCACTCCTCAACTAACTAAAGTCATACCTTAGACAGAAGCCAATATGTGTCCACAAATGGAACTAACTCTTCCACACAAACAATGAGGACTGCAGAACGAAGCAATGAGGATCATTTTAGGATGCCCTCGTACTGCCAAAATTTTAAATATGCAGAAAGAACTTGATATTCCAAGCATCAGAGATCGTGTTACTGAAAGAAATATCCTAATTGGGGTTAATATGCTCAGGCAAGCCCATTCAAACCCATGCACAGAAGCCCTCCAAACTTTCCTCAGCACTGGTGAACATCCCTCCAGATGGATCGAAAAACTGGAACCGACCTCCGCATGAATCAGATACATGATCTGTGGCAAGTAAGGCAACAGCGGCACTTCTCCGCTCCATGGAATATTACCCCATTCCAAACTACCATCCCTCCATTTTCCCCCAAACTACTTCTTAAATCACAACCAAAGCTTCGCCTTGAAGCCAAACATGATGCCTTAAACTGTATTGATAATTTAGCCAAACAGCACACTCTCTCACAAATTATTTACGTTGATGGTTCTGTTCACCAATCCACTGGTGCAGCTGGTAGTGCTGCTGTTGTCTACAGAGTGATGGCTCTCTTAAAGAAATTGGAGCACGCATCAATAACTGGGCCTCTACCCTTCAGACAGAACTGTTTGCCATACTCCTTGCACCTCAAATCGTCCATGTATCTAAGGTTAACTCTCTAATTGTAACTGATTCTCTGTCATCCATAAATGCTCTCAACTCATCAAGTATAACTTGTAGCATGCTCGTGTCAGAAGCCAGGCACAGGTATGGTAGGATTCTGGATAGTAGAGTCAGAGTGCACATGCTGTGGATTCCATCTCACATTGGTCTTCAGATGCATGATAGAACTGATAAATTGGCTAAGTTTTATGCTTTCAAAGAGGGGATAGATTACAATCTTGGCTTGTCAGTTAGCAGTTTGAGAACAATAATACGAAAAGAACTTCAACTGAATTTTATTGACTTAAGACTCAGGGAGTTTGACACCAGTCAGTCCATCTATCATCATTCTATCATGCAGGAGGAGCCACATGTCTATGGTGCATCCAACAAAATAAGCAGACTCTGGATGTCACTACCGCCGCCTCCGGCTGGGTTACAAGTATCTTTGGCAGGTTAAATCACCACCACCAGATGTAGACCAAACAAGATGTAAACTTTGCCAGTTGGATTATTGTCACACCCTGCGTCATTATGTACTGGAGTGCGATAAAATTAATGAATTCAGAGACTACTCATTCAGAAATGTTCAAGATATGTCAAAGTATTTTATCCACAGTGGTATATACAGACCATTCTGGAAAAATACCCTGACTTTGCTCCTGTAAATAAAGCATTGACACGTGTGTGTGTGTGTGTGTGTGTGTATGTACATGTGTGTATGTGTATGTGTGTATGTATATACATGTATGTGTGTGTATGTGTATATGTATATGTGTGTGTGTGTGACCCAACAATTAAAATTTGCACCAATAACTCATTACAGTTGTGGCTGGGTGTAGACTAATAGATTGCTCATTGCTTTATAATTTGTTCATGAGTGCAACCATGTACAGACGTAAGTAAATTTACTTACATGATTCATTACCTTGTAACTAGTGAATTAATTACCATTGTACCTTGTTCAGCTATCAAACTTTGGGGCCCAGTCTCTGGACCCTATATATACCTCTGTAATCTGCAAATACCTTTGTAACTTGTCATGATTGTGACCATCTGAGTTCATTACCTTTGTAACTTGCTCAGCTATCAAACTTGAGGTCCAGTCCCTGGACCCATTATTACCTCTGTAATCTTTTGACTACCGCCCACAGGATGGGTATGGGGTGCATAATAAAGATATCAAACAAAAACAAACACACAAACAATTACAGTTGGTGTCCCACAGGGAAGTGTCCTTGGCCCACTTCACTTTCTCATTTACATAAACGACCTACCAAATGCATCTCAACTACCCAAACCCATAATATTTGCAGATGACACTACATACGTCTTCTTCACCCATGCCCAGTTATACTAGCCAACACTGTAAATGCTGAATTACAGAAAATATCTACCTGGATGATGACTAACAAGCTTACTCTTAATGTTGACAAAACTTATTTCATTCAGTTTGGGAACAGAGCTACAAATGTTCCACATAACATAATGATAAACGGATCACCTGTCACAAAACTCACAGAGGGAAAATTCTTAGGAATCCACCTTGACAGTGGCCTCAAATTTCAGACACATATACAACAAATTTCCAAGAAAGTCTCCAAGACCGTAGAAATACTATCTAAGATAAGGTACTATGTTCCACAACCAGCTCTCCTTTCCCTGTATCACTCACTCATTTACCCTATCTCACCTATGGAATCTGCGCATGGGGCTCAACAACAATAAATCACCTCAAACCATTAATAACACAACAAAAGGCTGCAGTCCTAATTAAAAAACCCCCTTTTAGACAACATATCCAAATATTTAAAATCTGAATTATCACCATACAAGACATCCA
>WNWK01010888.1:0-20541 GCA_009830355.1 Cherax destructor
GGACAAAGGAATTAAAGTACATTTGCTATGGATTCCGTCAAAATTGGATTACTCCTTCATGATAAAGTTGATATGTTAGCCAAGAAGAGCACCCATAAGGAGAATGTAGAATATAACTTTGGTATATCTGTGTCTAGCATTAGGAATAATATTAGGAGAGAAATAAATAATGAAAATGATAGCTATAGGAATGCAGTTAGAAGCCTGAGTAGATCTATAACCCACTATGATAACATGAATTAGATAAGTATGTTTATGGAGCAACTTGCAATGTGAACAGACTGACTGATGTTGTAGTGGCCAGGCTTGGGCTTGACTACAAGTACTTCTGGCAGTTTGGGAGATACACAGATGATGATCAAACTAAATGCAAATTATGTGATCAGGCATATGGTCACTGTCTTGAACACTATGTGCTTAATTGTGCACTTATTGAGGAATATAGAGATAGACAATATAATAACCTATGTGACATGTCAAGATATCTTATTCATGAAATAAGATACCTGCTTGTAACAGATAATTGAAATGTAGATATAAACCCAAATGTACAATTGTTAACCCCTTTGGGGCCTAGTGCCTAGGCCTTTTGTGTATCCATATGCTCTTGCGCTACCCTCCACAGGATGGATATGGGGTGCAAAATAAACTAGCCACTTCGGTGGCAAAATCTAAAAAAAATCTAATCTTGGTATATTTTATATATACCTTATGAAATTATTATACAATTTTTTTTCATCGGTACATTTATTTTCATCGGTGTACAATTCTTTTTCATCGGCCTAGTTGGTCGGTCGGCCCATTAGCAAATTATTACTATACAAAAAAAAAAAATATAGATTATCTATCTATATATATATATATATATATATATATATTTTATTCAGTATCTATTATAGATACCTAAAGCGTGACACCAAAGATATAAATAAATACACATCATTAATTATTATATAGTATAGATGGAATATATTACAAATTTAATATTAGTCAAAGTTATTCGTAAAGTCAATAAAATTAAGAAAAATAAAATGAGACGTCTTCTTCGAAACCTAATATATTTTTTTTGGAAAACTTCTGTTTATTATCCATTTTAGTTCATTTCTTATTTGTAATTCAAATTAATTTCCATATTGAGGGCCCCCAAACCTCAAGTATCCCGGGCCCCCCAAGGTCTAAATCTGGCCCTGGGTCGAGTCATAGCTCCTGGCCCCGCCAGGAGAGAGTGTGTGTACTCACCTAGTTGTGGTTGCAGGGGTCGAGTCACAGCTCCTGGCACTGTGTGTTGGAAGGTCGACTTAACATGATGTAAACAAACAAGAGAGAAAGAGATAGGTCAGCTGGTGTTAGTGTCATCATCATTATCATCATTATCATCATCACCTGCAGAGATGCGTATCTCAGTGAACACTGAGAATGATATTATACCCCTGGAGGTGGCTGAGGACCTGGAGCTGGAGAACTTCAAGGCTCTCTGTGAGATGGAGGTGAGACGTGATAACTTAAGTACAATTGCACATATGATCACAATGTCTTACATTATGTGACCAAAAATAACCCCAATACAGTTAGTGACGTATTTCATTGTGGTCTTCAAGTGGCGTAATAAGTAACCTTATTTAGGTATCAGTACACATGAGTAATATATATACTTCAACGTATGTGTAAATTACTCAGGATAACACAAAAAAAGCCAGACAAAGTGGCTTATTTCCATTGTGGTCCTTGTATAAAAAAATTGTTTTTCACTTGTTGCATTGTTTTATCTAAGTGAGCTTGAAGTTGTGGGTGCACTTATGTAGTATATTATGTGCACTTATGTAGTATATTATGTGCACTTATGTAGTATATTATGTGCACTTATGTAGTATATTATGTGCACTTATGTAGTATATTATGTGCACTTATGTAGTATATTATGTGCACTTATGTAGTATATTATGTGCACTTATGTAGTATATTATGTGCACTTATGTAGTATATTATGTGCACTTATGTAGTATATTATGTGCACTTATGTAGTATATTATGTGCACTTATGTAGTATATTATGTGCACTTATGTAGTATATTATGTGCACTTATGTAGTATATTATGTGCACTTATGTAGTATATTATGTGCACTTATGTAGTATATTATGTGCACTTAAGCTAGGATAACCCATTTAAATCAAGCAGAGTTATCTTTACTGACATGATGACAGGAAAGTCTTTATTGTACTGGTGATAATTGTTTTTTATAGTGTGGGTTGTGGTTGTGCACTTCCCCCTCCCCCCAGGGAGGGTCCTTGATGCTCTGATGAGCTCTTGATCCAAGGAATTGTACTTGTTCTCTCCTTCCTTGGATCAAACCTAATAATAACATTTAAAACTGTGGTGGTGATGAACAATATTTTGTAAGAGATGCCATTAAAACTAAGTTTATTTGGCTATGTTGGCTTGTGCTAGGTTAAGTATTTAAATTTATCATCACTGTATAATAATGTGTGTAATGCAGAATTGTGGAAATTGAAAATATAAGTATAGTGTGGTTCTCAGTTAAAAAAAAAAAAACTGGGTTCAGTTCACTCTGAGGCTGAGCATAATGCATGATATTTAATACCCACCATTCACCTAGCAGTAACTACATGACTGGGCGTTAATCGAATGTTGTGGGTCGCAGTCAGGGAAAGGATCTAAAAAATTAAACGGAAATAATTGTGCTACTTTCTTGGGTTATCAACCTTCTGGGAGTTAATAAATGTCTAAAAACTTAACCTGAATAAAAATTACAATACTTCCTTTTAATTAGGTAAGTAAATTTAATTAGGTACAGGTACACATAAGTACAATTATCATTACCTTCAAAAATTCAAAATTTGTTTTCATTTCTTTGTGTAGTACACAAACTGTAGTTTACATGTAATAAAGTATTGTTAAGCACAAACACAGCCACTAGCATAAATTACTTAGAATAACCCAAAAAAAGTCAGACAAAATGATACAGAACTCTTTTGTTGTGCTCAGGTCTGCATTAAGGTACTTTTTCCTTCCATTTGCCAGCAGTGCTATTTTCATTGTTGTCTTTCTCTGTAATGAGTCCCTCAGCTCTGAGAGCTGTTTGATAGCATATCTTTGATAACATATCTTTAGATATTTTACATTGTTTTTAAGGTCTGATCACCATTATATAGCTGCATTTTCTAATTTTGGTCTATTAGTTGCCAGAGTTGCCATGGAGCCTGTGTGTGGCTGCTGAACTTTTCTGCCATATCAAATTATAAATTTGAAATGAAATATCCCAGTTTCATTTGGATTATATAGCCTTGTATATTATGTAGCCTCATTTTCCAATTATTTCTAGCAAAAATGAATTTCACATGCAGTATTTTCAATTTGTCACAAGAGTGGCGACTCATGACAGGTTGTGACAGTGCAAGCTGCAGTGCTGGTACAGATAATTTAAGTACAGTGATGTTTGAAGATATTAAAATATCATTAAGAGTACTGTACAGTGGAACCCCGGATTTCATACTTAATCTGTTCCAGAGGGTCGGTCTAAATCCGAAACGTACGAAAACTGAAGTAATATTTCCCATAAGAAATAATGTAAATATAATTAATCCATTCCAAACACCCAAAAATATTAAAAAAAAAAATACATTTTTTTAATATCTTTATAATATCTTTATTTACTACAAGTACATGTACATGGTATACAGGCCTAGCTGACATCAGTGACATATTACTATATAGAAAGTCCCTTGTTATGCTGAGCATTTCGGGCAGATTAGGTCAGTGTCCTAGGATGCGACTCACACCAGTCGGCTAACACCCAGGTACCCATTTTACTGATGGGGAACATAGACAACAGGTGTAAAGAAACACGCCCAATGTTTCTGCCCTGGCTGGGAATCGAACCCAGGCCCTTGCCGTGTGAAGCGAGAGCTTTAGCCACCAAGCCACCAGAGCCCCTAAATTTTAAAGAATAACTATACCTTACATTCAGAAAACAATAAGAAATAAATATAAAGTACTAATGAAATGGATAAATGAACATTTAAATCACTATTACATAACTTTATTGAAAACTCTTGTTGGCGTATGGAAGAAGGCGAGGAGGGGAGAGAAGGGAGAGCTTATTGTTTGGAAGGGAAATCTCCCTCTGTAAGGACTTTCTTTGGGCCCATGGTGGCTTATTTTGCAGATGCACTCAATAGTTAAGCACAAAAAACAATTAATTATTATGAAATGTTTTGGATGAACGCGCGAAGTAATGCTCACTCGACCAGTGACAGAGCCAGACTAAGACATGTATGCATGAGTGGCGGCATTCCGGGTGGGCGGACGCGTCTGATATGTACCTTTTCCGGGTGGAGGTATGAAATCCTGACCAAAATTTTGCCCAAAAAAGTGGTTTAAATCCGAAATGTATCATATTCGGTGCGTACAAAATCCGGAGTTCCACTGTATTTAGTTTCTGTTATTCAAAACAGATTTAAGTCATCATTACATTGTATGATAATTTATGTAACTGAATACTTATTTTGCTAATGTCTTATTTATGTTTAACAATCACTCATATGTTACTCTTGTCTTGATATTTATGCCTTGAAGATAAGATAAGAGAGAGATAAGATTCCGTTCGGATTTTTAACCCCGGAGGGTTGGCCACCCAGGATAACCCAAGAAAGGCAGTGCGTCATCGAGGACTGTCTGTCTTATTTCCATTGGGGTCCTCAATCTTGTCCCCCAGGATGTGACCCACACCAGTCGACTAACACCCAGGTACAGTGGTACCCCGAGTTTCGTACATATAATTCGTTCCAGAAGGCTGTTCGAGTGCCATTACTGAACGAATTTGTTCCCATAAGGAATAATGTAAATTAGATTAGTCTGTTTCAGACCCCCAAAAATACACTTACAAAAAGCACTTACAATAATATACTTACTTAATTGTTCGAGTTGGGAGCTGTACGAAACTCGGGGTACCACTGTATACCTATTTACTGGTAGGTGAACAGGACAACATGTGTAAGGAAACGCGTCGAAATGTTTCCACCCAGCCGGGTGGATATTGTGGATATCCTTGATTTTATATTAGTTTTATGACTGTATTTTAATTATTCCATAAAAAATGAATAAAATTGACTCGCTGTCTGTAATTCAAAGTTTAAACACCTATACTAGTATATGTATTTTAAGAATAGGCAAAAAGTCCATAATGAGTGCAATACAGTGGACCCCCGGTGTTCGTCCATTTTTCGTAACAGAATGCTGTTCAAGTGCCATTACCAATCGAATTTATTCCCTTAAGAAATAATGTAAAGTAGACTAGTCCTTTTAGACCCCCAAAACTACACTTATAATAGAATTTAAAAAAATACACTTACATAAAAGGGAGTGTTTTGAGCAGGACGAACACCGGGGGTCCACTGTACCAGTAATGCCTGCAGGCTTAGCCGAGAAAGTTTATGAACTCTCAAAAGTAGTCACAGATAAAAGCCAGTAAGATTTGTAGCTGTAAAAATAATTCCAAATCCTTTATACTTCTTAATACCGTATAATCCTGTATTTTATGCTTAAAGACAATCTCTAATTCCATATACAGTGGACCCTCGGTTAACGAATACCCCGGAAATCGTGCAATTATGTAAGTATAATTTTGTAAGTTCTTGTGGAAGTGTATTTTTGGGGGTCTGAAATAGACTAACCTACGTGAAATTTTTCCTTAAGGGAGTAAATTCGTTCGGTAATGGCACTTGAGCAGACTTCAGGAGTGAAGTTTTTACGAAACTCGGGGGTCCACTGTATACTTATGTGATTGTAAATATTTTGGTGTTTATTTTGGAATGGACTCTGTGTGTCTTACCATTATTTATAATGATAAGAGAAAGAGACTGCTATGAGCTAATTACTCAGAAACAATTGTGCTCCATAATTATTGCTTTTTAGCTTCAAATCTTGTAATAAAGTCCTTTTGTATAATGCTTTGTATGACACTTGACAGGTCGGAATCCCTGTTGGAGAAATGGTGGTAGTGTTTAATGCACAGCCTCTCACAGACAATAAAAAGAGTCTAAAAGATTATGGCGTGAAAGATGGAGAACTCATCATGATCATTCGAAGCAGTACCTTGTTCAGAAGGGCAGCAGAGCATATGCAGCAAAGGCGACAAGAGCGATCAGTTCCTTCAGGTATGGTGTGTAATGTTTAATTAATTACTGTACTTTCTTATGGATTCTCAACACTAGTTATAAAATCAAGTCAAACTGAGGAATATGTATGGTTCAGTTGATCCCACATTTAAAACAGTTGATACATCTAAGGCCTGCATGGGTGATTGGGTAAAAAAAAAGAAGTTTAAATGGGAAGTTAGATAAATGTATGTGTGTCAAGCAAGACAACACTCAGTAATAAGATGTCTGAATGTATGAAGAGGCTTGTGGAAATACAATTCAGTACAGTTCAGGAGGTCCCCAACTTATGAACGGTTCAATTTACACCCATCAACACTTATAAATGGGGCATTCAGTTAAAGTTTTATAAGTGCTGAGCTGTAGTATGAACATGTGAAACATTAACAGCATTCTTTCACTATTATTTTCTATACAAACAACTCATTTGTAAGAAGACGAAGACATAAGTTGCAGAACTAGCCAGTATTTGGATATTTCAGTCTATGTAGAGCTTTATTAATTTATGATGAAGCTCTACACAGAGCCTAAACATTGTCCCAGTGAAGTTTGTTCTGCACTGTGTCTATTATTCTTTATACTTTTGCCAATATATATTCCTTCATGCAGCTTGTTTGAAAAAATGTAAAACCAGGAATGTAACCCATTTGTAAGTGGAGACCCAACAGACATAAACAACATAAAGTCAACTCTTAACTTGTCATTACTGTTTTATCTTATTTTTTGGAATAAAAAAATACTGTATTACATAAAAATTAGCCATGTATTCATAACTGAACATATTCCTAATGCTTGGCAGTTTAATTTCAGGTCAGGAAAAGTATGAATGATGCAATAATAAAAATGTTTGACTTAATCTCTTCATCTCTAAAATAAAATATTGAATATCCTATGGGCCTCTTTATTGATCTAAGAAAAGCTTTTTATAGAGTAGACCACATCATGATGGTGCTTGAACTAGATCATTGTGGAATCAGAGGCCATGCTCTTACCTTAACCACACCAGCTTGTGACTATTAATAACAATGCAGTGAACCCTCTCATTAATGGACTAATTGGGGGGAAAGGGTGAACGTTATTGCCAATTGTCCGAAACTTCTGAATTATGAAATTAATTTTTCATGATCATTTGGTTGTCTTCTGAACCACCAGATTTGGTTCACTAATGTAGAAGACAACCAGACACTAAGAATACAGATATTTACAGTAATTTTACTTACCTTTTCATGGTGGAGAGATGAGGTATAAACTGCCATAATCGATAATGGTGACTCAGAATAACTTTTATTCTGAATCAGAAGAGCCGTAAAGGTCTACTGTCATCTACACTAAACTTAAGAGCATAGTCTGTAAGTTTATCATTATTTTTTACCCCATACATTGCTCACTGTACTACTCTAATCTCTCTTTACCTCACCTTTGGTATATGTGCATAGGTATCTACAACAGTAAATCACCGAAAACTCTTTGTATCTCATCAACAATTTGCTATTACAAATTAGACACATATGCTGGACAGGCACCTAAAGTCGGTACCTGACCAGCCAGGCTGTGGTTCGTACGTTGGACTGCGTGCGGCCAGCAGTAACAGCCTGGTTGATCAGGCTCTGGTCCAACATGAGGCCTGGTCACAGACCGGGCCGCGGGGGCGTTGACCCCTGGAATTCTCTCCAGGTAAACTCCAGGTATGCAACACTTGGTTATCTTTATTGAGGAAACGTTTCGCCACACAGCGTCTTCATCAGTCCAATACAAAGCAGAAAGGTGTAAGGAGAGCAGGAGTTTGAGGTACATCAGTTCCTCGGCCTGGAGTCGATGTGTTCAGTCCATCAATCTTGTAGAAAGTACAGCATAGAGCCATTCATCTACAATCTGCTATTACCCTGTAGAATGATCAGTATGGTTCCAGACAACAAACTCTTCCACTGTTCAAAAGTTTAAATTTATGATTTATATATAATGAGTAATATCTCATTTAATCTAAGCCTAATTAGAGAGTACTCTGCCATCATCTGAGTCTCATAAGTCTTCAACCTTCTATCAGCAAATGAAACACTAGAAAAGTTTCTACAGAAGGTACCTGATCAACTGGGCTGTTGGTTATGTGGCTTGTAATACAGATAGAAATATAAAATATGTGTCCTGGTTGATCATGTGGTCATCAGGGGAAATATGGCCATGTGCCTCATCGTGGGATTAGAAAATCTCCCAAAACTAGTAACAAATATCAAAATCATCTCTCTCCATTTTTTTTTTTTTTTTTTTTTTTTCAACAAGTCGGCCGTCTCCCACCGAGGCAGGGTGACCCAAAAAGAAAGAAAATCCCCAAAAAGAAAAAACTTTCATCATCATTCAACACTTTCACCATTTAAATATTATTAAATGAAGATTTGTATGGATTTACACATAATTTAGCTGGGTTTTGTATTTTTACTTCTAAAGTGATTGTTTAGTTTTTTGTACCCTGTATTTTATTTTCAATTACTACTGTACTTATAGAAAGTGATTTATGTATGCTGTATTGCTATTAAAACATGTCTGTTGGAAAGTACCATGTTCTTTATCTTAAATGTAAATGATGAATGAAATAAAATGGAAAATTCAAATTAATGCCCAGGAACCTCTTCAATACAGTGGACCCCCGAGTTTCGTAAAAACTTCACTCCTGAAGTCTGCTCAAGTGCCATTACCGAACGAATTTACTCCCTTAAGGAAAAATGTCACGTAGGTTAGTCTATTTCAGACCCCCAAAAATACACTTCCACATGCACTTACAATATTATACTTACATAATTGTACGATTTCCGAGGTTTACGAAACTCGGGGGTCCACTGTATTAGCAAGGTGATATCTGCTGTGCATTATTGGAAATCTCTGGTGACACTACCCTGACAAGATCATCTAGCAGTGCAGTGCCTCGAGTAGATACACATGCTCTTTCACTTTCAAGTTTGTGGGTGTTTTTTTCTCGTTGTGTAGTATGACAGTTTTGTCTTGACGGCAGTATGACTAAGAAAGAATCTCAGAGAAATTAAGAAATTTCTTGTAAACTGCAAGAGTGATGAGGGTACTGAAAAAACACTGGTAATGCAAGTGAACTTGCCAAGGAGGTTGAAATCTCCACACAATTTGATTCAGATGTTCTCCATACTAGAAGAGGAAGCAGTTCACCTATAAAGTATAGTGTGCCTGTTTGGAGTCTCAAGACAAAATTTAAGGTTAACCTTTATTTTGCAGACATTGATTCAACAACTGAATATTTACTATGAAAGTAGGGACAACATAATTTATTTTATAGATAGCTGTAGTGAAAAGTTAACATTATTGAATATTTTCTTGTATTTTTCAATATTGATATAAAGACTGAAGGCCTTAAAGTCTTGGTGGTGTAAGAAGCCTTGAATGAAAATGGGTAATGTAATGGGTCTTAAAAATCATATATTTATTTATTAATTAAAAATACACTTAAACCATTTTTTTATATACAGTGAACCCCCGAGTTTCGTAAACCCCGGAAATCGTACATTTATGTAAGTATAATATTGTAAGTGCTTGTGGAAAAGTATTTTGGGGGGTCTGAAATAGACTAACCTACGTGACATTTTTCCTTAAGGGAGTAAATTCGTTCGGTAATGGCACTTGAGCAGACTTCAGGAGTGAAGTTTTTACGAAACTCGGGGGTCCACTGTATGTACTGCACTGATATTTTGAGGACTGTGGACAAATTCT
Source organism: Cherax destructor (assembly GCA_009830355.1). Classification (NCBI taxonomy): domain Eukaryota; kingdom Metazoa; phylum Arthropoda; class Malacostraca; order Decapoda; family Parastacidae; genus Cherax; species Cherax destructor. Next base: position 9,906 of record WNWK01010888.1, read on the forward strand.
TGCCATTTAAACCAAAGAAAATTCTAGGCTCTGTCCATGGACTTACTAGGAGAACCATAAGCACTCAATCACATCTCATAGAATCCTCCTCACCATGTAAAGATGCACCAGCATCATCCACAGACTGGAAGATAGGAGTTGACCAATCACAGTCTATGGGATTTCCCACCATATAACCTGACCATGCTTCAGGGATGTTCACAGGTAATATGAGTAGATTTCTCTGGAGATTCCATGATACATATTGTGTCATATCAATTTTGAACAGCAAAGAAAATATGCTAGTAACTCCTTGTTGTGCTGAATTACAATCCTCTACAGTAACATGCTTTTGGTTCTAATAAAGTGTTGAAAATTGAGCAGAATCATTGAAAGTCAGACTGGGATAGGGAGAAATGTGTATTGATCTCTAAAAACCAAGTCATCATAACACTAACAATGTTCTCTAAAGGTATGCATATGCATTTTGTAAGTGCTGTGGGTGTCTTTGGTTATTTAGGTTTGCTTGATCTTTGTTAAATTTTGGAATATGAGGGACTACAGCTTCCTGTTGCAGAGTTAGCAATGGTTTGAGGTTCATGTTAATTTGAGCTATGAAAATATGAGTTTAGAGATGACTAATTTGATATGAATGTATAGAATTTTTTTTTTTTGTCCTAGTGCAGATTCAAATTTGGTTCAAATTCTTATTGTGTAATAAGTTGGACACACTCTTAAGCATGAATGATGCACCAAATTGCTGTATAAACAGTATTGAATATCCATTTTAAAGTTCAAATTTTAATTTTATGAATTCTGCTGTACATCAGGTACCATCTGAAATGGAAGCTCTGTTTAAATTTGATGCTTTTACTACTTACAAAGTGTCATCCTCCATAGACCCTAAAAATTTTCAATACAAAAAAAATACTTTTAGAGTAGCATCCTTTAATGATGTTTATCTTCTTCCATAGCTCAAGATACGGAGAGGAGAGGTGATGAAGGTAATATAGTGAGGAGAGGACATAGTTCTCTTCCCAGTGATTCAGCAACAATCCTTGATGGACTCTATACAGTATTTGTAAATAATGTGCATGCTGTAGTTACTCAGTGTTATTAGCTCAACGTTCCTACCCCTCATAAATACCTGTGTAACTGTTGAACACTATCTGGAAAATGAAATGCTTATATACAGATGTATTGAGGAACTGCTGTTGGGTTACTTGTATCTTACACAATATCACTACAGTGTGTGTGAATGAGAGGGCTGCAGCATCAGCAGGAGTCCTGCTGTACATAGACGAGAACTTGACAGCAATTAGGAAAGATCATCTGAATGACATGGAGACTTTGGTGTCTGTAAAATAGTCTCCTACTGTCTCAAAATAATATATATGTATACATTCCCATAAAGTTAGCAGCTTAAGTCAGTCAGTCTTCAGGGGAGATTTTAATTACAAGACAATAAAGTGAGCATAACCTATAATCACACTGAAGGAGCTAGATCAATTGACACTGCTGGGATTTCATCAGTATTTTGTTCCTTGATTGGGTGGTACCATGTTGAAGGTCTGCATGTAGGAATCATGGGGATGGGTAAGGAAAAGGAAGTCAGTACAGTATCTGAATGAACAAGCTTAAAACCTGTGCTTCAAGGTTATGGCTGATCAGTAATTACATGTAGAAAAATAAAATCTAAGAATACCTTGTTCTAAGAGAACAGTGTTAATGCATTCTTAGTAAGAAGCTGATCCAAGATATCCAGTCTTCAAGGGGCAAACCTTTCGAAGTGATTGCCTTGATAGAGAAGGGCTGTTGAGCCAGAGAATTGCAGTTACTCTACCTTAAATCAAACTTGATTACCTCTATAAAACAGGTGTTGTATAACCTTTATGTTATAAATTAGACACATATGCAACACTTGGGTATCTTTATTGAGGAAACGTTTCGCCACACAGTGGCATATGTGTCTAATTTATAACTTGTCGGTTCTCTGAACCATTCATCTACATAACCTTTATGGGTTTAGAGCATCTCTGTGATTATAAAGCCCCTGTGGTTTAGCGCTTCTATTTGATTATAATAATAATAATAATAATGTGATTATAAAACTCCAGATGGCAGAATTTTTTAAAGCACTATACATTCCACCAAGATGTGTTTAACAGTAAGTGCAACAAAGCCGGAATTGCACATGAGTTACTGACCTCTAGATATCTAAGAGTAAATCATTGGTGACTAAACCTGCTATGAGCTATTATTTTGCATCAACATGACTGAAAGCTTGGATGTGTCTAGTGTGTACTATATGGTTTCATTGCAGTGAGTTTGTTCTTGAGAATGCTGTTCCATTGGTCTTGCCATTTATTGTTGATGAACATGTAGATGAAAGGTTTGTACAGTAGTGACTTGTCAGAGGACAGTTTATGGGGTCATCTTATGAAGCACTTGCAGCTGCTCTACTTGCTCTTTTTTCCTTACGTTGATGCATTCAGAGAACTAGCAAGAAGTCAGTCTTCCTTTTCACATACATATATCACATGTAGCTAATGTTTAATTTTGTCGGGATTCTGAATAAATTACTACCACTGTTGTAATGTTGGAATATGATGAAGTTTGGCAAGAATGGCATAAAGTTTAGTTGTAAATATGACAACGTTGACTGGAAGTCGCAGATCTTATCACACTAGTGAACACTGCTATATAACCCACACATTTTACACACAATATTCTCATTAAATTACTGGATATTGTTGAAAGATAGTAATGTATATGGTGGATAATTGAAATACACTAGTGCATTATAGTTTTCCATAGTATAGTGGTGGGTGTGAGGGAAAATACATGATTAGTAAGTATGAAAATAATAAGGTATAAGCTGCAGCAGTCCGAGTTAGACATATTCTGTTAACCTTTAAATTGTAAATGAATGGCTATGAGCTAACAGTGGTAAAAAGACACTTTTAACAAAGAAGCATTTTATTTATATGATATTTCACCTACTGGTGGCTTTATGAAGTGCATGGATGACATAAAAACACTGCTATGTACAGCATATGGGAAGGTGAGGTGCTACCTACTAGTCAGGTCAGATGCTCCTGGGAGAGGTCAGATGCCACTGGGACAGGTCAGGTGTCATTACAGATGAGGTCAAGTGATGCTGAACAGATGTGAGGTCAGTGTTAGGTTATGGTATCTTGTGTTTAATATGTTGATCCAAGATTGTCTGTACAGTGGGTTTAGACAAAATATACATCCTTTATGTTTTGTTTAAAGTGTTATTAGGTGGACAATGGAAGCCTCAAGACACCTCCTGTTGCTGTGTTTTTTGTTGCAGTGAGGTGTTTTAGTAAATTCTTTAAACACATCACCTCATTCAAACAAGAAGATAGGCACAGCAAGAACCTACAGTATATTTTGTGATAGTTATGATTTTTTTATGTAAGTGAGACAGCTAGGGATTAGATACTAGACTTGAAGAGCGTATATAATGCATACATTCTACTCAGCAGTCCATGGACAGGAAACAGGTACATCTTGTTTACAAAGAAAATACCGGGACTATACGTTGGTGTCTTGAGGCTGCCATCATTTATCTCACTAATACCAGAGACCAAAACAGAAGCATATATATTTTGCATAAACCCATTGCACAGATAATCTTTAATCAACACATTAAACACAATATATCACAGCCTGGCCTGTTGACTTCATGTCCATCCGGCATCACTTGACCTCACTTGTAACAGCACCTGACCTCCCCCAGTAGCACACGACTTGACTTGGTAACACTTTACCTCCCTCTATGCTTTATATACCATTGTTTTCGTCATCCATGTATACTTATTAAACATCATCCACGTACGTACTTGTTTAAAGCCACCAGTGGGTGAAACATTGTATTAATAAAATATTTCTTTACTGAAGTGCCATTTTACCATCAACTCTAAATTATCAGTCCATTTGAGTGAAATTGTTTTAAAATCTTGTACTGCCAAGGCTAGTGTAAAAAAAAAAACAGTCAAGAACATTGTACTGTAATTGTATTGGGGTCCAGGGTTAAGCAAAAAATGACATGCCAGATTGGGAGAGAAATTATATTTGTCTTAAATAATCAGATAAGTCTAGGAGTAATAATTTAAGAACTTTTAAAGACAATTACAGCAGTGAGTGCTAAGGGTCTATAATTATTTAGGTTTATATGGTCTTTGCCAGGTTTTGGAAAGGAGATGTGTATAACTTCACTCCACTAAGCAGAGGTCCATATTAAAGTGAAAAGATCTGTGAGGAACATGTTTAAAGATGGAGGCAAGTTTTTTATTATTATGCATGCTATACAGTATCACAGTATCTGATCCTCATGCTGATTCAGAGCAAGAACTGACGGCTGACTGAAGTTCTGGGTGCATGAAAAGTTTAATGTATACTGTACTTACTGTGATAAGCAGCGTGATGTAAAAGTGGACTGCTCCTTCGCCAGATTTCAATTTTGCAATTTATTGTATGCAGTTAGTTCATTCAGAAATGGAGGTTATATTTTGAGTCAGTGCATTTTTTACCTCTCATGTGTCGGTAGCTTCGGTTTTATCAGCTTACAACCGGAGAGACTTCAAAGGAGTAATAGACAAGTTTCATTACTGTATTTATTGTAGATACCAATATTTATTATAATGTAACAACATGTTTGTCTTGCCTGATACAAGGTTTTAGGAATAGTTGTTGCTTGTTTATAAGGACAGTTTTGTGTGGAGGGTGTCACTGAGGTCTGCAGGTGTGGAGGGTGTCACTGGGGTCTGCAGGTGTGGAGGGTGTCACAGGTCTGCAGGTGTGGAGGGTGTCACTGGGTTCTGCAGGTGTGGAGGGTATCTGGGGGGCTGCAGGTGTGGAGGGTGTCACTGGTTGCTGCAGGTGTGGAGGCTGTCACTGGGGGTTGGAAATGTAGAGGCTGTCACTGGGGGCTGCAAGAGGCTCTTATATTCTCTAGCAGCATTATTGAAATCAGTTCCTCTGAGACCTATATGAAACTGTTTGTGGTATTTATTGATGGAAACTGGAAATTAAAGGATTACATAATTCAAATACTTCATCCACTGTGTAAAAGTTGCTTCTGACTGAAGATGTTTCACAGAGTCCAAGTTGGACCTAAACATCGTTATGAGTTTCAGTCTTCTATGTGCGGATTATTTGTGTATTGGGTTCAAGAGAATTCTCTTCTTGGTAAGAAACTTGGGATTCCAGTATAGACACTTTGAAAAGTATTGGGAAGTGGTAATTTCCTGGGAGATTGTCTATGCTAGTAATCTCCAACTGTTTTGTATATGTGAGCTATATGGAATTATAAAATATCATTTTAAAGTCTTGAAGTAATTGGTAAATGATGCATTTAAGTCATACTTATGGAAAAAAGTTACTATGACATTGCAGTCTTGTCTGACCATTGTAAAGTTACAACTGAGCAAGAAAGAGCAAAGACCAGAAGACAGATCAAGAAGAGTGAGGGAGGGGGGTGTAAGCGGGGAGTGATAGTACTGTAGTAGTACAAGTAGTAGTAGTAGTAATAATAGTAGTACCACTAGTAGTAATGGTAGGAGTAGTAATAAATAGTTTGGTAATAGTAATAGAATAATGGTAGTAGTAATGGTACATAAGAATCAAAGAACAAATAAGAAATGCAACAGGCTTACAAGCTCGTGCTAGGCAGGACTATTAGTAGAGTAATGAGGGTAAATTACATCTCAGGGCATTGGAGATCAAAGTAACTCAACACTAATACCTGTTCCCAAGAAGCAGAAGAGCACTGCAGTAGGCCTATTGGTTCATGCTATGAAAGAAAATGGAAGCAAGAAAGTAGAAAATAAGAAGACAAGGAGGGCAAAAGAAATATAAAAGAGAGGTCAAGAGAAAAGTTGAGGAGCCAAAAGTCAGGTCAAGCCACAAGCATTTGGAAGATTAGAGCATTTGACAATGCATTGAGAAAGGCAGGCATCTATTGAAACAAAACTGGGACTAACATTCACATTAGGAATGTGTGTAAGGGCAGATTTATCTGTGAAGGCTAGAAGAAGGGATGATAGTTTTAGCAGAGAACCATTTTACAGGATGGCCATGGGCTGTAACATGACCAAAAAGAAAATTGTGTACTTTAAGTCTCTCAGAAAGAGGACATCCAGTTTCATCAAAGCATTGAAGAGGGCAGGAGAAGAAAATGTGAAGTAGACTCCAGAGGCATCAGTGACAGGAGAAGTATGAACCAGGTTACTATCAAGTGGATTAGCTTGGCAGACGCAAGTTTGATATCTAGAGGATAGTGGGTGGTATTAAGATTTTGTAGACTGGAAAAGTAAACCCTCATTTTAATGGAACAATTAGGAAAATGGGGGAGGTGGATGACCAATAAGAGCAGCTCTGGTGGAGAGAGATGAGATTGTTTTACTGTGATTCTGACAATAACAGACACTTCTGTAATCATTAGATTTTATCTATTGTTTCTCTAGTTGGGTTTTATACAATTACTGTACAGTACTTCACATTCAGGGTATCTTGTTACTTGATGCTGGACACTCCAGTTTGTTGTTATCCTTTCTCGAAAAATTACTAAATATTGCAGAAGATCTTCTGGACACACCTTTATCAGATAGAAACCTAGATAATTTATCAATAAATCCTAAGGGTCTGTCTGCCCAATTTTGTCTTTTTGCAGTGTATTTGGCTTCAAATAATTGTTTGTCATTACAAGTATTACTCCTAGGCATTTTTTTTAATTTCTTACATTAGATATAGTATATGGTGTTCATAAAATAACTTGCTCTTTCATTATGGGTATAACCATAGATATGGAGCTACTATGGTCAAGAGCTGCATCAGATAGGATACTTTACTAGAGACAACTCATCCTTCAAGGGAAGGGGTTAGCTAAGTTGTGGTGAAGAGCTCTTCACCCAAGGAATTGTAGCTATCCTTCTGTTCTGCAGGTCAAACCTGATTACTTCCTTCCCTTCCTCTCAGCCCTCCCATTTCTCAAGTACTGTATGACCCTTACTGTAGTTGGTGAGGAATACTCAAACTGTGGCAACCTTTTGAAATAATATTTTATAGTCATTGTGGGCATCATTGAATCAGTAATATTTGTAAATGATAATTTTATTCAGATGTTTATGTACATTAGGTCCCCCACTAACGAGATTAATGTGTTCAGAAAATTTTCAAAAGTTGAGTGTTTAGAACCCGGAACCTATTTTCCCATGGACACTCCTGTTACAGTTGAAGATGCATCCCTCAGAGTATTCCATTTTTAACTTAGGATATTTACCCAATACACAATGTTTTACATTTAGTACTCTTCCTTTTCACTTGCAAATACCTGAAGCATTAAACATTGTTAAATATTTAAATAGTATATGTTAATTAAAGAGAACAGAGCTACAGTACAGTTTACAGTATTAACCCTTAAACTGTCCACACGTAGATCTACGTTGACGCGCGTAGTGCTACGAACGTAGATTTACGTTTTTTTTTTAAATGCTTTTAACCTTTCCACGATAAACCTGAGTTGCCTAGACAGAGAATGGGTCTGTGCACTCAGTGTTCGCAGTATTACAAAATTTGGGGATGCCAAAAAAAATGCGCTCTTCATTTTAAACAAAAAGAACAATTTATTTTTTTCTCAAAATATTCAGTGTGCTATGCGCATCAACGTAGATCTACGTGTGGACAGTTTAAGGGTTAAACATTACAGTTGAGATGTATAGGGTAGGGTAGCAACCTGAGTGTCTCCCTCTTTTTCTCATTCTCACTCTCCTTTTCACTCCCACCCTCTCTTGCATTTTATTTAACACAGCATTCTTTACATATGCTTACCACTTCCTCATTGCTGAGGTTGAGTGTGTGGTGTGGGAGAAATAGGGTGACTGGCATAGAGGCAGGCGGCAGCAGCAGCAGCACTCTATAAGAAAACTAACCTAAAAAGAGTAATAATTTAGAAAATTGTAAATGTTAAATCTATAGTTCTTGACCAATCTCTGTCAAGCAAATACAGTGGATCCCCGGCTAACGATCACCCCGGAAATCGTACAATTATGTAAGTATAATATTGTAAGTGCTTGTGGAAGTGTATTTTTGGGGGTCTGAAATAGACTAACCTACGTGACATTATTTCTTAAGGAAGTAAATTCGTTCGGTAATGGCTCTTGAGCAGGCTTCTGCAATGAATTTTGATCGTTAGCCCGGGGTCCACTGTATGTGCTTTCTATACATGCATAAATTGAACATACACAAAGTATGAGTGCATTTGGTAAAAACTAACCCACAAAAAAATAATAGGTATACACTTATATTTCAATCTAAGAATAATAATACGTAATAATACCGTAATACTAAAATTAATAATAATACTGTAATAATAATTTATTTACAAAAACATGCAAGTGATACAGTTTATGTGAAAAGTCCATAGAATCCATAGCATTTCAGGCAGACTTAAGTAAATCCACCAAACAAATAGGAGTTCTCTCTACTTGCATAAAATTAGCATACACAAGGTACAAATGCATCTGGTACAAAAACAATTCAGAAAAAATATTTAAAATACGTATAGTTTGTTTGAATATATGCAGTGATCATAACTTCCGATGAGCTTTTGTTAGAAATTAATTGGTTTCGAAGTGCCAGTGTCGTAAATTGGAGCTTCGTAAGTCGGGGACCTATTGTAGCTGCTTAATTTTTTCTATTTATCCCATTATGTACATAAGGATATAACAGGTTGGCTTTGATAGATAGATAGCATGAAGAACCTATCCTTGACTGAAAAAAAGTTGAAATTTATTGTTGTCCTTATGAAAGTACAGGATTAAATAATCGAATTAACATTTGAAACTCTCTTTAATACTGACTTTATCGTCAACTTCAGAACGCTCGGTTAAAATATCTGTATCAGACATTTACAAAAGCATAATTGCTTAACTGTTGTATCCTGTATTTCACTTGGAACAGAAATTGGCCAGATTGACTTCAGTGGAATTCAGCTGCCAGGCACCCGTCGAAGCAGCTCATCCTCGGCATCTGTAGGTCAGACCCCATCAAATAATAGTCATGGCCAGGTGGCAGGTCAGGAGGGTGAGGAAGAAGAGCTGGGTGATGATGGGGACTTGGGCCTGGGTAGCACAGGTGGGAATGGTGTCCGTGTGCTCTCCTCTCGATGACTCAAAGTGCACACTCGGAATTGATGACTGGACCCTAAACACTACTTACACACTATTGGTATTAATTTATGGGTGTAGATAAAGTTTCAGGGAACTTCTATTGGAGTTTGCAGTAAACTTTTGTCTGAAATTTTTCTTTTGTTTTTTATTAATTTTTTGTAAGAATAGAATTCATAAAGATTTGCAGCTCTTATTTCCAATACTTTCCAGTGTTAAATATGTATAATTACTGCACAGGTTACAACCAGTTAAAATTCCACTGTATTGACTTTTGAGACATCTTGTTTGTTGCATGTCTAGATTAATGCCATAATACATCATTTGCTTTTGTGGTTTGAGTTTTCGCTTACATTTAGTTTTAACTATCAGTGTAAAAACCTACTTATGCACTGTAGACTTGTAGTGTAAGTAATAGCCTTTTGATATGTTAATCCAAATGGTATACTGCCAACAGTGTCGAAGCAAAGCCACACATTGTAGAACAAGTTTAATTGAGACATTTCTTTCTCTGAGATCTTTATTAAATCATGCTGATGACTTGATAAAACTAAGAGCCAAATATTGTCTTGACGAAAGCTTGTTCTGCAGCCTTTGTCTTTTCTTGGTATGTTTTATTGACTAGTTGGTATTTGGTTTAGTATACTGTACATATAACAGACTTTAACTACAGTATGTTAGAATTTTGTTTATAGTATAGGGGAATAATTTCAAAGATGGCAAGAGAGTAGATAATTATTAGTTTTATATGTAGATGGGTTTTTTAGAATCTAGTTTCTTAGAGCTCTATCAATAAGCCAAAGACAATATTCCATGCTTGGTATTCTCTTAAGCCTCATATTTTAATTAGCAAGAGGTTTTCTCCACAGTACTAATTTGTTTGAAGGTAATCCCATCACACTAAAAATGTTCTTGCTGTTTGTAAAATCTTGAGACATAGTTAATAAAAAAAAATTGAAGGGGTTTCCTTGATGCTGTTGAAGAGTTCCTGATTTAAATAATTGGAGCTACTTATCTTCCTTGGATCCAACCTGATTATCTTCCTTTCCCCAGGTTCTGTACGGCCATTATGGGCTTACTTCTTTCATATGATTATAATAATGTTCTCTGAGGAAAGTAGTCGCAGTTTTAATTAAGCTGAATGAAGATGACTTTAATTATTCTTTGGGTTCTGTACCTGGGATACGTATATGAACATAATGCCATTACTAGGTGACATAGAGGAGCAAAATTGTTTAGTATGCTTAGGCATATCTCAGTCTTGTCAAAACCTTTCATTACACTGTATCAGTGTCTTGGCTTGTATTTTAATCTGGCTTAAAATTTGTTGTTGGTGGTATATAAACTGAGTGGGGAAATATAAAGCATTGAAGGTAGCTCTGACGGCAAGCATGACTTGTATTTTTTTTACCTGCATATGTATATGGAGCCTCACTGGTATTGGAACTCAGAAAAAAAGCACA
>WNWK01010888.1:20641-67682 GCA_009830355.1 Cherax destructor
TGCAGTAGTGTACCAGTACTGTACCTAATTATTTGCATGCAAGTATAATGCTTGAAAAAAAAAATACATGTCCTTTTCATCACAATGCATGCCATTATGTGTGAAAAGATAATTGTGAAGTATACTGTACTTCAGTAAAATAATTTGAAGTATGATCCTGTAGGACTGACTGTAACTAATAATAATAATAATTACAGTGGTACCCCGACTTACGATATTTTTTCATTCCAGAATGCTGTTCAAGTGCCATTACCAAACGAATTTATCTCCATAAGAAATTATGTAAAATAGACTAGTCCTTTTAGACCCCCAAAATTACACTTACAAAAACATTTAAAAAAATAAACTTACATAAAAGGGTGTGTTTGGGGACCATCGTAAGTCGGGGTACCACTGTATATTTCATTGCAAGTTTACATCGAGATTTTGTAATTACAGTCATGAACTGAAGTGCAAAGAGAGCCACTAGCATGCCATGGCATTAAGGGCAGATTAATCTAATGGCTTATAGACTACTTAATACTAGAGAAATTGATTGAGTTTGTTTTAGTTAAACATTAGCTTATAACAGTTAATAAATTTACTCAAATTACAATCAAAGGATATTACATTGTGACAAAGTGTTTTGTAGGATGGTTACATTAATAGTAAATATTGAAATTATATTATAGGAAAATAACAGTGAGCATTGTTGAAAGTAATTTACAGTATGAGTATTTAGTTTAGGGTGAGTAGGTGGTTTTTGAGAAGAGTTTTAAATTGATGTTCAGACCAGGTTATTTTAGTATTGACTGGTAATGAATTCCAGATTTTGGGGCCCTTTATGTGCATAGTTTTTACACAGGGTGATATGGACACGGGGTATATAAAAAAGTGATCTGTGTCTTGTGTCTAGTGTATAGTACTATATTTTACTATAAATTACCCCTGTGGTTTAGTGCTTCTATTTGATTATTATAATAATAATAATAATAATAATTTACTATAAATTATATATGTACTGTAATATATTTTGTGTTTTTAGGTAGCTATTATTAATATTGTACAGTAATATCTGTTTTATATGAAACTCTTATTCTAATTTTTTTACAAATTGGAGAAAGTTGAATGCGGAATATTCAAAATTTGGATTTGTCCAAATAATTAAAAAAATCAAATTTTGTCCAAATATTTGAGAGGTTTCCAATTTCTAGTATTCAGAATTTTTAATAATTTGATCACACTCAGCCAAATGAGAGATTTTTAGAAAATATATTTACAGTATTATAAGAATAAGCTGAACGCAGGGAATTCGTGAACTGCATCGCAGGATTACAGCACATGACATCATTCCTAATATTAGTGTAAAAATCATGTCATGATATGTTGTAACAAAATTGCTTTAGGTTATACACTTGCTGGCTTGGAAATTATTGAAAACGTTTTGAACCTAGACATGACCAAAAAAAAATTTGCAGTTGTGTTGAAAATGATGGGGAACTAATTGTTCATGACACAGGTACACAACCTGTTTGGAGAAGAAATATTTCAACACCAACCCAGAAATGTGTAGGCTGCACAGGATACAGGAACAGTTTTTCAAAACAAGTTCTAAATGGATGAAGCAAATGACACTGATATTATTTAAGAAAAGACCTATAATTATCCAGTATATAAAATATAAAAGGCTGAAAAATATTGTAGTCAAGGTTTTATCTTTTGAAGGAGGAGAGGAAAGGGATGTAGGTGGTCAGCTTTATTTGTGAAGGACAGCAGCACATATATAAAAGTGGTTAAATCTACAGGTATAGGGAAAGTGAAAACCCATTTGGACAGAAAATGGAACATGATTAAGAGAGAGTGTGCATGTTGGCCACACTTGTAGACTCTCATTACCATTCTCTGACTTAGGCTGACCCTTCAAGGAGGGTGCCTTCGTGCCAATGAAAGGCTCTTGATCTGATGAATTGGAGCTACACTCCTCTTTCTTGGATCAAACTTTACCTCCTATTCCCCAGGTGCTGTATGACCCTTAAGGTTTAGTGCTTTCCCATGAAGCTTCTTCTTTCAACAAACTGGCCATATCCCACTGAGGCAGGGTGGTCCAAAAAGAAAAATGTAGGTTTCTCTTTTTAAATTTAATAATTTATACAGGAGAAGGGGTTACTAGCCCCTTGCTCCCGGAATTTTAGTCGCTTCTTACCACACGCATAGCTTATGGAGGAAAAATTCTGTTCCACTTTCCCATGGAGATAAAAGGAAATAAACAAGAACCAGTAAGAAATTAGAAGAAAACCCAGAGGGGTGTGTGTACATACGTATATGTTTGAACATGTATGTGTAGTGTGACCTAAGTGTAAGTAGAAGTAGAAAAACGTACCTGAAATCTTGCATGTTTATGAGACAGAGAAAAGACATCAGCAATCCTACCATCATGTAAAACAAGTACAGACTTCTGTATTACACTCACTTGGCAGGATGGTAGTACCTCCCTGGGCAGTTGCTGTCTACCAACCTATTACCTAGATTTCCCATGAATATACTGTAATAATAATAATAATAATAATAATCTGAAAGGCTGAAATATTGAGATCTCTTTATTTTAAATGTTTCATATTTGCGTCCAAGTTTTTCACTTTGTATCAATCAGTGAATGTTTTACACTTTGCCCACAGGGATGTACAGTAGTGCTATTTCACCCGATAAATTAATTACCGAGTACTATACATAAATGGGAGTGCTTCAGTTAGGTATTAGTACAATAAAAATACTGTGTAGTACTGTAAATGAAGCATTCCTCTCTTAAATTTTTACAGTTTTACATGTAATTAATATAAGATTTTTGTAGAATTAAGAATCATAAAAATCTTACATTTTTAGTTCATTATATTTTGAGCAACTAGTGATTTACTCTTAATGAATATAGTAAGTAAAAATGAAAGTTAATAACTAAACATTATGTGTAGAACAAAGAAAAATATGCAGTGTAGCATATTTGACTTGCAATACAAGAGGACTTGCATTATCCATGTTTATACTGTAGACATACTCAACTTTATTACTAGTTATTATGCATGAATGAGATGATCTTTGTGACACTTATTTCTTCCATGGCATATGATTTTGAGGGTAGTGTATTTTATCAAAACTGGATAATCTATAAATACAGAAAAAGACATGAAAAACTCTGTTGAAATACACAGTTTCATATTTATTAATTTAATGTTGGCTCCTTTAATGTTTTTTTTTCATTATCAGTGTTTATACTGGTAGATATTGTAGTTAGACTGGTTATTTTTACATTGGCAACAAAATTGTGTAGTATTACTTATATTACTGTACTGTATGTGTAATAACATAGAGTGTAGTATAGTAAGATTGTCCATGATCAGCAGGTCAAGATGACCCGGCAGTGATAAGAGACATGCTGTTGGCCAACCCAGAGCAACTGGCACTTCTGCGCCACAACAATCCAAAATTAGCTGAGGCCCTCACCAGTGGTGACTTAGGTGAGTTTATAGTTTGTATATCTCAGGGTTTGATATCCTATGATGTTTTAAATAGTGAAATTCATTCCTACACTTTGTACCACTCTTTTTCTTTCTTTTCAAGCTTATCTTGCCCAGGATGAAATTTAGCCAAAACTGAAGTATTCGGCTGAGAACGTACGACATTCCTCGTTGTCCTTATGCCTTGAGTACTTGTGAATTTAATGAGAAGCTAATCTGAGGGCTATCAGTATTCATAATTTAGTGTTAGAATTAGGAATATATGTGTGTGTTTGTGAATATATGTTTTCATTTTGTGAATATATTTTTTCATTTAGAGGTAGGGTGGCTCAAAGAAAAGAAACACTTTCATCATCATTCACTCTATCACTGTCTTGGCCCTCCAAACTGCAAAAAATATCCCTGCCCCTCCTACAGAGGGGCATAAATAAATAAATATATAAATAAATATGTATGTACATATATGTAAATATGCATATGCACCAAACCCCACACTTGGGGTTGTACACCAAACCATACAATTTAGGAGTCAAAATCCAAGCCCCACAATTTAAAGGTTGTGCATCAAGCCCCATAAGTTGGGTTTGCGCACTAAACCATACAGTTTGAAGGTCATATACTAATCCTGCTAAAAAAAAAGGGTACAGTGAGAGACTCCATGAATTAGACAATAATCTAATTTATTCACAGGTTGGCCATCAGTAAAAACTTTGGATAATCAAATTCTGCAAAATACATATGTTGGAGTTTCTGCCAAAAAATTTTGTTGTCATAGTAAAGAAAATTTTTTGCATGATAACAGAACTGAAAATATATGTGATGGTATAGTACACTGTGGGGAATGTTGATACACATGTGAGTGTAAGTTGTCACTATCACACTACTGTACAGTACAGTGTTACTATCGTGCTACTGTACATTAGTGTTACTATCATACTACTGTACAGCACACTGTTACTAACATACTACTGTACAGTACAGTGTCACTATCACACTGCTATACAGCACAGTATTTCAGTAATACTGTATTTAATGGAGCTTCCATCTCTTGTTCTCTGTGTCAGATTTTTTATCCTGTTAAATCTTCATAATATCAATGTTTTCATCAGTTACAAAGTACATTCACCTGTTAACCTACATTCACCTGTTAACACCTGCCTATGTGAGGGCACTTTATAGGTTTACATTTTTAGGCTGTATAATGTTATCTTCTTCCTGTATTTATTCATTTAATGTATTTTTGCTCATTCAGTCTTATTTTGTTTCTATTCTGCTCCTCGTCCTATTCTTGAGTACGTATTTAATTTAACTTTCATTATAAAGTACTGTATTACAATACATACTTGTCAAGCTTTTACCCTTGTTATTGTCACTGTACTTCTCCATAGTCTTAAAATATGTGTTGCTTCCTCTGTATATAAGTTTGTGTGTTGGAGGTACTTTCACCTTTGGCTAATTTGTATGGCAGAAAAATTTGCATCTGTGCTCCGGGAACAACAAGAAATTCGACGAGATCGAGAACAGCAAAGAATCAGGCTGTTGACTGCAGATCCTTTTGACATGGAAGCTCAGCGTCTCATTGCTAATGAGATTCAGCAGGAGGTGAGAGATCAACAATAGTTTAATTATAAGTACGGTATCCAGAAATGAGCTAATATGATGATCTATGGGACTTGTGTAAAATTTTGAATAATGGTTAGAGGGCAGAGTGTTGACAAATATGGGTAATTACAAAGACACAGAACAAGAGCAAGTCTTTATCAAGACAAGTGTTTCACTCAAGGAGACCTTAATCAAGTCATGATAGAGCTCTCCTTGTCTTGACATAGGCTTACTCTGGCTCTAAGGGTCTTTATATTACAGTACTTAATGTTGAATAAGTTTTCTTCATTATCATCTTTGAGAGTAAGAGTGGTTGTAAGAAGGAATGGAGATACTCTACAAGTCCCAGTTTAATTTTTTTAATTAATATACGTATGTTAAGTGCCAAAATTTCAAAATTGTGTAGGTAATTCTGAACAAGGACTAGCAGAGGCTCAGGCATTAAACCCAATAAATATGGGACAAACTTTCTACTTAACTGTACTCACCTGAGCCTAAAGTTAAAAGTGATCTTAATATTGTTGAATAGCTAGCATGGACTTGATTTACCTCTAGTATGTGAATGTAATTTTAGATGCCTCTACTTATGTCTTGTTTTCCACAGAATATTAATATCAAACTGTCCCTCTAAGTATGTCTGCCTTCCACAGCATATAAATGTCACCATATTCCTCTTTAAGTATGTCATCATTCCGCTTAATACCATTTTAACAATATCACTTTGAATCTTTCACAGAATATCAATGCCAATATGGAAGCAGCCATGGAATACAACCCTGAAAGTTTTGGCACTGTGCACATGCTTTATATAAACTGTAAAGTCAATGGTCATCATGTCAAGGCTTTTATTGACTCAGGTTAGTAAACTGTTTGCTGCTCTTGCTGTGAATGTTAATGTTATGAATAGTAGATTACAGTAGTTACACTATAAACTTTTAGCAGCTTTTGCTGTGAATGTTGAAGTTATTTACAGTTGATTACAGTAAAGTAGTTAGTAACATAAGCTTTTTGTTGATCTTACTATGAATGTAGAAGCTGTGTTGATTAGTTAGTAAACTATTTTTTATGTTTTTTTTTTATTTTTTATCTTTTCTTTTGTACAGTATTATTGTATAAATTTTGTATTGGTCACCATTATTGTCCAGTGATGGTAATATAATAATGGTCTTCCAATTTAGGTGCACAGACAACCATCATGTCACAGGCATGTGCTGAGAGATGCAACATAATGCGTCTGGTGGACACTCGGTGGGCAGGCATTGCCAAGGGTGTTGGCACACAGAAAATTATAGGACGTGTTCATATGGGCCAAATACAGATCGAAAGAGATTTTCTGGCATCGTCCTTCAGTATACTTGAAGAACAGCCAATGGATATGCTTCTGGGACTTGACATGCTAAAGAGGCACCAAGTGAGTAGGAGTAACAGTATGTTAAATGATTATAACAGTGTATTGGGAAATGTTCCTGTTTTATTATATTCTTCACAATTTATGTTTGTTTCAATAGTAGGCCTATGGGAAAGAGGGATATAATACCACCTATTTATCACTCATTTACATTTTTAGCTGTTTTTTTCACATCTGTTTGCTAATTATACAAAATTTTACTCAAAACATTCAATATTTCTGACTGGACACCATGATAGGTTGAGCTGAAATAACATACATGTATTGCGGTTGATCTGGGCTTAGCACTTCTGTTAATATTTATAGAGAATAACTATAGTTTTACATACAGAAAACAATGAGAAATAAATATAAATGACTAATGAAATGGATAAATGAACATTTAACATCACTTTTACCTTTATTGAAGACTTGTTGGCGTAT
Source organism: Cherax destructor (assembly GCA_009830355.1). Classification (NCBI taxonomy): domain Eukaryota; kingdom Metazoa; phylum Arthropoda; class Malacostraca; order Decapoda; family Parastacidae; genus Cherax; species Cherax destructor. Next base: position 27,563 of record WNWK01010888.1, read on the forward strand.
GGAAGACACCGAGGAGGGGAGAGGGAGGAGGAGAGGTTATTGTTTGGAAGGGCAGTCCCCTTCCATAAGTACTTCAGATATCAAGGCCCTATCTGGGGTTACTTCCCTTCTTTGTCTTTTACTGGCACTAGGACCAGCTTGAGAGTCACTGTACCCCTGTTGCACAAAAAATCTGTCCAGACAGGTCTGTTTTTGGCGTGTCTTTAAGATTTGCCTAAAATGGGACAAGGCATTGTCATTGAACATGTTGCAGACACGGCTTACAACAGCTTTGTTAGGGTGATATTTCTCCACAAAACTTTGCAGCCCACTCCACTTTGCACACATGTCCTTAATCACTGAAGAAGGTACATTCTCTCCTTTCTCTTCCTCCTCCTCTGAAGCAATTTCCTCAGCTGCAGCCCCATTGTGGCTTATTTAGCAGTCTCACTCCATAAACAAGCACAAAAAACAATGGATTATTATGAAATGTTTCGGATGAACGCGCGGGGTGATGCTCACTCAACAAGAAACAAGGGCAAACTGTGTGGGCGCTTGCTTGAGTGGCCGAGTCACGCAGACGCGTTTGGTACGGACCATTTTCAACTCTACGAAAACCGAGCGGATGTATGAAAACTGGGACAAAATTTCTACGAAAAAAGTACATAGTTGAAAACCGAATCCTACTAAAACTAGGGCATACAAAAACCGAGGTTCCGCTGTACATTTAAACTCTCTCTACTGATTTGCCTGCCTCTCCTCCAGCCATTTTATTTTGACCAGATGGTACTATTAATATTGATTTCTTTATACAGTGGTACCTCGGTTAACGATATTTTTTCATTCCAGAATGCTGTTCAAGTGCCATTACCAAACGAATTTATCCCCATAAGAAATAATGTAAAATAGACTAGTCCTTTTAGACCCGCAAAAATACACTTACAAAAGCATTTAAAAAAATAAACTTACATAAAAGGACGAGTTTGGGGACCATCGTTAACCGAGGTACCACTGTATATTACAGTGGTACCCCGAGTTTCGTACTTTATTCATTCCAGAAGGCGGTTTGAGTGCCGTTACCGAACGAATTTGTTCTCATGAGGAATAATGTAAATTAGATTAGTTCGTTTCAGACCCCCCAAAAATACACTTACCAAAGCACTTACAATAATACATTTACATAATTGTTCGAGTTGGGAGCAGTACTAAACTCGGAGTACCACTGTATTTACTTTTTAATTTTTATTTATAATGGGCACACACAAATAGATTGTAGCAGCATTTACCTCACTGATATATCAACTTTTGCTAAGTGCTTTTTTACTCATTGGTTATTCAGTGCCTTCAGTAATGTATGAGGAATAGCACTGCAGTACAGTGCAAGATATTATACACATAATTCACTGATGCATTCTTAATTTTTTGGCAGATGTGCATTGACCTAAAGAACAATAAACTTCACATTGGTACTACTGGAACAGCAACAACTTTCTTGAGTGAGAGTGAGCTACCCGACTGTGCTCGCCTCACACCACTCAGCGAAGAGGAAGCCCGCCGGCAGTCTGAGAGAGCAGCCAAGGAATCAGAAGACCGTGCTTTGGCTGAAGCATTAGCAGCAAGTGCAAGAGAGGGTGCTGTTGCTGGCCCTTCAACTTCAGGGACATGTAAGAGTTAATAGTTTTACTAGTGGCAATGTAGTAATTAATATACAGGTATTTTATATAGTATACCTGTAAACTATTTTATCTCTACACCCTAAAAGTATGGTATGTAATTAAATTAATTTTATACGATATTTGCTAATCCACATGGCTTGGTTGGCAGTGCACTCAGCTCATTTACTGAGTGTCTGTGGTTTGATTCCTGGCACGGGTGGAAATGTTAGGCATGTTTCCTTACACCAACATAAGCAACAAAAATAATATGCTAGTTCACTCTAAATAGTGTATTAGTAATAAATGTGTAAAGAAAGAGTAATGGAAATACGTACAGTATACTAAAGAAATGGATTGATAAATCAAGATGGTACCAAGTGGTTAGCTCTAATACAAGTAGTGATAAGAAAGGGTATGATTAAAGCTGTGTAAAATTGTGGAAAGATCATGTGTGTGCAAGTAATGGAAAAGAAATAACTAAGAATTTCTTAAAGTTATTTTAACCGCATGAAATTTCTTGCTTTGCAGCACATCAACTTATGTCTTCCAATTCGTCTGCAGCATCGGCTCCGTCCAAGGCTGTGGCTGCATCTGGTTCCTCACCAGTAGATGGCACATCAGAGCAAGATCATTTTTCAGAATCTGATGTACAGGAAATTATACAAATAGGATTTACTAGATCACAAGCTATTGAAGAATTGAGACGGCAAAATGGCAATAAGACTCAAGCAATTGCTGCTCTTTTTGCTAAATCATTTAAAATGTAGTCTTAATTATCCTAGGGCCCTCTTGCATAATTAGTAATATTAAATAATTTAAAAGTTACGAAGATAGTGTGATTCATTATGCATATGTATACAGTACAAGTCTTTTTTTTTCTTATTTATGCAGTTGCTATTCTTAAAATATGCGGCACCTAGTCCACGATGCAGACTTCCTCAAGCATCTTTTTTATTACTTATTACAGTTTATGAGTACTGTAATACTATAATGGTTGCTACTGATCCTTTCTTGTTGGTCATGAGATTACGTGAAGCTGGTGTATTGCTCTCACTTCATTATATGTTAAGGAGAGTGGGTTTTTTCTTTGTACATTTATACTGTTTGCTTGTGTCCATGCTCAAGATGACTGTATTTATAAATTTAGTTAGCTTTTATACACTGCATTTCTTTATACGCTAGATAATTTCAGCATTTTTAATGTCACCTATTACAAGAAGTTTGCATTTTTACATACATTTTATTGTTAATTTAATGTAATGTATTTTACTTTATAATTTAAATCACATCACAAAATCATTAGTCTCATTACTCCTCAGTGGAGGTATCTAGATACCAATGAAGGGCTCTTGATCCTAGGAAGTGAAACTATTCTTACCTTGGATTGATTGTGATTGCCTCTCATTCACCATGCACGGTATGACCCCTACAGGTTTAGCACTTCCTCCTCTAATTAAAATAATAATTAGTCTCAATAAATATGCAAGTAGACTTACTAAATTTTCACAACTATATTTTTGCAAGTTAATGTTAAGAAGTTTAATTTAATTTATAAATTGTTATGACTGATGGGTAAAATACAAGTTATAGATATTTGTATTATGTTTTGATGACATACGTATGTGAGGCTGATGAATGATATTTGCTGTAGTGATGTGAAATTACAGACACACTACAAGTGTTGTAAATATGAGTTTTGTTAATATAAGCCAGATATTCTGATGTTTGTCTTTCTTTGATGCCCTCTATTGTGTGCTCCGTGGACGCCATACAGTATCATGAAAGTTTCACTCACGCTACAATACACAATCATGTATGTTACACTCACACTACAATACACAATCATGTATGTTACACTCACACTACAATACACAATCATGTATGTTATACTCACGCTACAATACACAATCATGTATGTTACACTACAATATACAATCATGTATGTTACACTCACACTACAATACACAATCATGTATGTTACACTCACGCTACAATACACTATCATGTATGTTACATACAATACACTATCATGTATGTTACATACAATACACTATCATGTATGTTACATACAATACACTATCATGTATGTTACATACAATACACTATCATGTATGTTACATACAATACACTATCATGTATGTTACACAATACACTATCATGTATGTTACATACAATACACTATCATGTATGTTACACTCGCACAACAATACACAATCATGTATGTTACACTCACACTACAATACAATCATGTATATTACATACAATACAATCATATGTTACATACAATACACTATCATGTATGTTACACTTGCACAACAATACACTATCATGTATGTTACTCATACTACAATACAATCATATGTTACAATACACAATCATGTATGTTACACTCACACTACAATACAATCATATGTTACATACAATACACTATCATGTATGTTACACTACAATACAATCATATGTTACATATAATACACTATCATGTATGTTACACTCACACTACAATACAATTATATGTTACGTACAATACACTATCATGTATGTTACACTCGCACTACAATACACAATCATGTATGTTAAATACAATACACTATCATGTAACACTCGCACTACAATACAGTCATGTTACACTCGCACAACAATACACAATCATGTTACACTCACACTACAATACAATCATATGTTACATACAATACACTATCATGTATGTTACACACACTACAATACAATCATGTTACATACAATACACTATCATGTATGTTACACTCTACAATACAATCATATGTTACATACAATACACTATCATGTATGTTACACTCACTACAATCATGTATGTTACACTCACTACAATCATGTATGTTACACTCACTACAATCATGTATGTTACACTCACACTACAATACAATCATGTATGTTACACTCACACTACAATACAATCATGTATGTTACACTCACACTACAATACAATCATGTATGTTACACTCGCACTATAATACAATCATGTATGTTACACTCACACTACAATACAATCATGTATGTTACACTCACACTACAATACAATCATGTATGTTACACTCACACTACAATACAATCATGTATGTTACACTCACACTACAATACAATCATGTATGTTACACTCACACTACAATACAATCATGTATGTTACACTCACACTACAATACAATCATGTATGTTACACTCACACTACAATACAATCATGTATGTTACACTCACACTACAATACAATCATGTATGTTACACTCACACTACAATACAATCATGTATGTTACACTCACACTACAATACAATCATGTATGTTACACTCACACTACAATACAATCATGTATGTTACACTCACACTACAATACAATCATGTATGTTACACTCACACTACAATACAATCATGTATGTTACACTCACACTACAATACAATCATGTATGTTACACTCACACTACAATACAATCATGTATGTTACACTCACACTACAATACAATCATGTATGTTACACTCACACTACAATACAATCATGTATGTTACACTCACACTACAATACAATCATGTATGTTACACTCACACTACAATACAATCATGTATGTTACACTCACACTACAATACAATCATGTATGTTACACTCACACTACAATACAATCATATGTTACGTACAATACACTATCATGTATGATACATATAGGTGAGTACAAATAGGAAGCACGTCTGTCTCGCGCTCAGCAGACGGAGGATCAAGCCTCCACCACCTCTTGCGCTGAATGACCCATATGGGTTTAGCGCTTAACATGAATTAAACAATCATGTATGTTACGCTCACATTACAATACAATCATGTATGTTACACTCACACTAAAATACAATCATATAAGAACATAAGAAAGGAGGAACACTGCAGCAGGCCTGTTGGCCCATACTAGGCAGGTCCTTCACAATCCGTCCCACTAACAATATTTGCTCAACCCAATTTTCAATGCTACCCAAGAAATAAGCTTTGACAAATTCTACCCACTCATGCGCGAGTCCCACTCAAATCCAACCCCTCTCACTCATGAATTTATCCAACCTAAATTTGAAACTACCCAAGGTCCTAGCTTCAATAACCCTACTAGGCAGACTGTTCCACTCATCAACTACCCTATTTCCAAACCAATTTATAGGCGCATAAAAAGAGGTGAGGGTCATCTTATAAATCAGTATACTGCCATTAAGAGGGACGTTAAAAAGGGAATAAGAAAAGCTAAACGGGACTATGAAATTAAAGTTGCTAGGGATTAAAAACTAACCCAAAAGTTTTTCCAGGTTTATAGAACAAAAGTTAGGGATAAGATAGGTCCCCTTAAAAATAACTTTGGGCATCTTACTGACAAGGAGAATGATATGTGCTCTATTTTTAATAATTATTTTCTCTCGGTTTTCACACAGGAAGACATTAATAATATCCCAGTAATTAATTTTTACAGAGGCCCATAAGAAGATAAATTATGTAATATCACAGTCACTAGCGAAATGATTATGAAACAGCTGGACCGACTGAAACAAAATAAATCGCCGGGTCCTGATGAGCTTTTGCAAGGGTTCTTAAGGAATGCAAAATGGAACTCTGTGAACCAATATCTAACATTTTTAATTTATCTCTTCAAACAGGTGTAGTGTCTGATATGTGGAAGATGGCTAATGTAATTCCTATTTTTAAAGCAGGGAACAAGTCACTACCGTCAAACTACCGCCCAATAAGCCTGACCTCAATTGTAGGCAAATTACTAGAGTCAATTATAGCTGATATTATTAGAAGCCATCTAGATAACCATAATTTGATTAATGATACCCAGCATGGATTCACGAGGGCCGTTCCTGCCTATCTAATTTATTAACCTTCTTCAGTAAAGCTTTTGAGGCTGTTGATCACGATAAAGAATTCGATATTGTTTATTTAGACTTTAGTAAGGCTTTTGATAGAGTACCGCACCAGAGACTGTTAAAGAAAGTGGCAGCTCATGGCATTGGGGGAAAAGTGCTGTCATGGATCGAGTCATGGCTCACCAATAGGAAGCAGAGAGTGTGCATAAATGGGGTTAAATCCGAATGGGGACTTGTAACAAGTGGTGTTCCACAGGGATCAGTCTTAGGCCCATTGTTATTTATAATATATATCAATGACCTTGATGAGGGAATTACTAGTGATATGAGCAAATTCGCCGACGACACGAAGATAGGTAGGATAATTGATTCAAACATAGATGTCATAGAACTTCAGGAAGATTTAGACAAACTTAATTCGTGGTCAGAAAAGTGGCAGATGCAGTTCAATGTAGATAAATGCAAGGTTCTGAAGCTCGGGAGTGTCCATAACCCAAGCACTTATAAGTTAAATAACGTAGAACTTAGCCATACAGATTGCGAGAAGGACTTGGGGGGTGATGGTAAGCAGCAACCTTAAACCAAGACAGCAATGCCTAAGCGTACGTAATAAGGCAAATAGATTACTGGGATTTATATCAAGAAGTGTTAGCAACAGAAGTCCAGAGGTTATATTACAGCTTTATACATCATTAGTAAGGCCTCACTTAGATTACGCAGCTCAGTTCTGGTCTCCATATTACAGAATGGACATAAATTCGTTAGAAAACATTCAGCGTAGAATGACTAAATTAATACATAGCATACAATACACTATCATGTATGATACATACAATACACTATCATGTATGTTACATACAATACACTATCATGTATGTTACACTCACACTACAATACACTATCATGTATGTTACACTCACACTACAATACACTATCATGTATGTTACACTCACACTACAATACACAATCATGTATGTTACACTCACTACAATACACTATCATGTATGTTACACTCATACTACAATACACTATCATGTATGTTACACTCACACTACAATATACAATCATGTATGTTACACTCACTACAATACACTATCATGTATGTTACACTCACACTACAATACATGATAAATACTTTTTATATCTAAACAATACGTAAGATTTTTCCACAAACAACTGTATAAATCTCTATCTTCAGCTGGATAATCCCTGGGATTTACATTCAGATTAATGACCTCTGATTCAGGGTTATTAGTGTTGTCATGATTGTGGAAGCCCTTGATGTTGATGAAGGGTTCTTGATACAAAAAATAAGGGCTGCCCTCCTCTTCCATAGCTCAAACCTGATTGCCTCCCATTCCCAGGTGTTGTATGACCTGCGTGCTTTGCACTTCATAAATAATAATACATAGTCATAACTGTGGACGACAGAGGAAAGAGTGAGGTTGGAAAGTTATTTGTTGCATTATAATTTTTTCTTTATTTAATCGTCTGTATTCGTTTTTTTACTCTGGGTTTAGTGCTTAATATTTTGCATTAGATATTATTATTATTATTATTATTATCATCATCTAATGCTTTATTACCCTTGTGGGTTTAGCGCTTAGTTTTGGTTGTAATAATAATTATTTTTAAAGTTATAAAAAGTGCTAAACTAATACTAATAATTATAATCGTATTACATCAGTCAATAAATCAGTCTATTAATTAATCAAACCAGTGATCAATCAATCAAAAAGCCCACTAGTCAATAAAACAATGTCTATTAATGTATCAGTGAGTCACGTGGTAATATTTTGATTTTATAGCCCCGCCCCTCGGTACCGTCCTGGCTCATGATTGGCCACAAGATGGAGTAACCCACATTCACAGTTACTTTTCTAGTTTATTCTGATGGCAAACTTAATTAGTATTATTTATATAACACCAAGTGTTAGCTATCTATATAGTGAACATGTTTCTAAAATATAACAAGCTCATATCATGTATGTCAGTAAAAATGCTAATTGGTAGCTCATGCAAGACATGCGTTCATATTTAGCTCAACGGCGTCAGTGCTCAGCTGGACACGGAAGAGGAAGGACTTGTTCCTTTCAAGATGCTGAATCTTCACTTGGTACTGCTGAACCCCTAAACAACGATGAGTTTTTCACAAGCGACCCATGAATACAGCCTTAAGGAGCGTTGATAGCGAACTTCACCGGTGGTTACCACGTATAAAGAACTGTAATTGGTGGAGCCAATATTCAGCTCCTGGTCCTGCCGTTGAACTTCTAATTTACTGAGTCCAGGCGTGTTGGGTCCTATCATACCTACACTTGCAACTGTGGAGTGTCTGCAGCTAGTGGTAGCGTCAGCATGGGAGTGAACAGAGTAGTGGAAGTGGCACAGTCACTGGTCTTTGGTCTGGTGGCGTTGGTGTCGAGTCCACCACATGTGGTCCTGGTCGGTCTGGACTCCTCTGGTAAGACTACAGCTCTGCTGCGCCTGAAGTACGGCCAGTATGTGAATGCCGTGCCCACTGTGGGCTTCAACTGCGAGAAGGTGCGTTGTGGGGGCGGCCAGTGGCTGGTATGGGACGTCGGGGGCGCGGAAAGAGTTCGTCCTTTGTGGCGGTCATACACCCGCGCTACTGACGCTCTCATCTTCGTGGTGGACTCCAGCAGCGGTCCAGACCGCCTGGAGGAGGCCCGTCTGGAGCTGCACCGCCTTACCCGCCAGCAGAACCATGAGTGCCTGGCCCTCAACAGAGCTCGTCCTCCACTGCTAGTGCTGGCCAACAAGCAGGACCTGCCTGGGGCCAAGGACACCCAGCAACTGGCCAAGGCCTTAGGCCTACCCGACCTGCCGCAGCCGCAGGCCTGGGCGGTGGCCGCCGCATGTGCCGTCACGGGTGAGGGTCTGGATGAAGCTATGGTTGCCCTCCAACACCTCCTCCTCAAGGCAAAGAAGACACACAGGACCAAGAAGTGAAGTGACCATTCATGTCACCTTACCCCTCATACCTGACAATTATCAACTGACGAAGACATCTTTGTTCAGGTTATTGAGCCACGATGAGGCAGGAGTCTTATTTATCTTAGGGTTCATCGATCCTCTTCCCTGGAATGCAGACAAGAATAATGGACCAGGAACTAGAGCTCACCAGCAAGACCTGGGCAAAGGTCGCATCTGTGCAAATGAAGGAGTATTTTACGATACGAAAATTACTAATGATGACTTAATTCCAGCAACATCGCAGTGAATAAACTGATGTTTTGAATATAAACTTCAGTTTATTGGAACGAGAAAAAAAACTGATAAATAACGTAGTAGGCTTACTGGCCCATGCTAGGCAGGTCGTACTCGTGAATTTGCCTAAACTATATTAATGGCACTGAAATGAGTTGTAGACCTCTAAGCTGTGGTATTTTTTAGTGAAATTATTGTCCATTTTGTGGTTATACCAAGAAGGTGACTAATGTTGATATATATTTGAGAGTTCAGGTGATTTAATTTTGAACACTGAAACTATACCTTTGATGTTGACTGTTTTGGACACTTGTTGGGACACTAGGCTAAAAGTGGCTTAATTTAAGGACTGGACAATAAAATATGTCTCAAATAAAGAAGTCAGGCCAGTACTAGACAGTGTTGTAAGAAATTTGTGATAGACATGTGTGCCATAGATACAAACCTTGAACTGCATTAAACTATTTTTTTAAATAGTTTTTACCACCATTTTTTAATGTAATAATTGTTGTTATATGAAAGTGATGTCCTGATATATATATATATATATATATATATATATATATATATATATATATATATATATATATATAAAAAATGGTAATTTATGATTTGTGGATAAATATGCCATATATTTATATGTATGTATGTATAATTTTATTTGCAGTTTGGAGGAGCATCTGAACTGTAGTATCGGCTTGCCTCTGGCAAGACAGTGATAGAGTGAATGATGATGAAAGTGTTTCTTTGTCGGGTCAACCTACCTCGGTAGGTATATATATATATTAGAGATAGATAATTGTTATCCAACCATAATAGAATGATAAATGAGACACTTGTGCAATACGTATTTGGGTATCTTAATTCTGGTAACGTTCCCCCAGCCAGTGGCTTCTTCAGTCCAGTGCAGAGAGAGAGGTGGAATGTGAGGAGGTTGAGGTAATCAGTCCCTCAGCCTGGAGTTGATGTGTTCAGTCCTTCAATCTGATGAATGTGTTAGACAAGTTTTGAATAATTCCTTGCATCAAGAACCCAAGATATTGCTGTCTGATAGAATCTGAATAAACAGTTTAAAAACCCAATACCAGGCTGAGGGTCTGATCACCTCTAACTACTCCTCACCTTCCAACTTTCTCTGCATCAGATCACCTGCTGGCTATAACTTTCCAAAATAAATATACACAAATGTTGCACAGTGTCTCATTTATCAACGTGTCGGTTTTCTGTGCTATTTATTTATTCATAACAGAATGAACACTATTATTTTTTTTCGGTGCTAGGCTATTATTGAGTGTGATCTATGATAATACCAATACTATAACAAGAACATTATGAACATTTCTTGTCATGAGGTGGTAGACAAGTCCCAAAGATTGTTTTTAAGACATTGGATGTGCCTGTGCATTTGTAATTTATTTTATTTTTGTGATACTTCTGATTTTCCATATCGCATTCATGAGGGTGCTTTAAAACCTTAGGGGTCATTGCAGCGCCTGGGAAAATGTAAGGCAATCAGAAGGAACAAAGGCACAATACCGTGACTGGAACAATACGCATATAACCTGCACCTAAGAGAAACTTAGGACGTCATTTCGGCCCGACTTGGACCATGAACTAGTCACACTAACACACGAAAGTAAGGGAGCCAGTAAGGCAATCAGGTTCGATCTAAGGAAAGGGGGGAGGGTGAGATCAGTTCCTTAGATCAAGAGCACCTCACCACCTTGAGGGATTAATTTCTCATAAATGTACAAATTTATCATATCACTATATTAAGCGTTAGTCTCTATATTCTGTATGTGTACAATATAGTGTATTATGCATATTGTGTAAATTATATTATATTTAAATATATTTTATTATTGCTACAAATTAACTTGTTATTTACTTTTCCTCAGTTCAAAATCTATCTCAAAAATGCCATAACCTGGATTTGCTGTAATTCAACAAAACACATGCCAACAAATTCTTCATATAAATAATTGCTATTTCCTGCTCATATCTCTAGACTCTCCGCTCTCATCTTTGTATCCTTTCTGTTTGTAGTTCCCTACACTTATCTCTGTACTCTGCCTACTGTTATCTCCGTTGTTGGGCACCTCACACTGGCTCATTAGGACAATGAATAAATTACCGGTACGAATTCAGCGCTTCTTGTGAATATAATCATCAAGAGCTTAAAATCTGTGTGAAAACTTAAATAGAGCTGGTCTCTTTACCACTGGAACACCTGTTGTTGCTACGTGATTTACATCTTAACTCAGTACGTTTATGTATGCACTTGTAGTTTTTTAATTTTAGGATTATGGTGATAGATACAAAAAGAACAAATTTTGTTGGTTTCTGATGCAGTGGTGTTGTTGTTAAAAGGCACTTTAGTGGTCGTGTGGCCTGACAGTCTAGTAGGTACCTTAGTGGTCGTGTGGCCTGACAGTCTAGTAGGTACCTTAGTGGTCGTGTGGCCTGACAGTCTAGTAGGTACCTTAGTGGTCGTGTGGCCTGACAGTCTAGTAGGTACCTTAGTGGTCTTAGACAGTCTAGTAGGTAGTGAATGAGTCCTGAACAGTACATAAATGTCTATCCACATTATGTCTCGCCTACCATTTACAACCTAGCAAGTAGTGCATTAACGGTAGGGTGACTGCTGAAATTCATCTGCAACATAGTAATTTAGTTTTGGGTGACTTAACCTAGGTGTAATTGATAAATATGTGTGCACTGAAGGTTGGTCATCCATGTAGACCTGGTCGAGGACCGGGCCGCGGGGGCGTTGACCTCCGCAACAACCTCCAGGTAGATGTAGCTCCAGGTAGATGTAGCCATCTCACTCAATGATTCTGAGTTTGTTACTTTGCTGAGGGTTCTTTGTCTTGTGATGAAAGGTACCTGCTCGCCCTTTATGGTTAATTTGTAATATTCATTGCACTCACTCTCCTTCCCTTGAATACCAACGAGGCCTGGAGTCCAGTTGAGTATGGCTGTACTTGTGTGTATCTAAGGTCAGATAAGATTTTGTTCTGATTTTTAACCTGGAGTGTTGGCCACCCTGAATAATTCTATAGTCTGTCATCGAGGAGTCAGTCTTATTTCCACTGGGGTCCTTTAATCTTGTCTCCCAGGATGCGACTCACAATAGTCTACTAACATCCAGGTACCTACTCACTACTAGGTGAGTAGGTACAAAAGGTGTAAGGAAACATTCCCAACGTTTTCACCCGTGCCGGGGATCGAACCATGGACACTCAGTATGTGAACTGAGTGCACTATCAACCGATCCTTTTCGCTGATCTCATGATTTATCTTCAGGGCCGCACTGTTCGTCATTTACTGACATATTTAGTACATACTGCTATCATCCAGAGCCTAGTTTACCATGCTGTCTCCTACTACAATTACCATATGCAGATTATTATTTTTACATTCATGGGGTAGCGCTAAACCCGTAGGGGTCATACGGCGCCTGGGGGACTGAGAAGCAAGCCGGTTCAATCCAAGGAAATTGAGATCAGATCCAATTCCTTGGATCAAGAGCCCTTTACCGGCATCGAAGAACCTCCCTTGAGGGGACAGCATAGCTAGAGTTAACCTGCTTGTTATTTACTCTCATATTTAACATCCCACTGCCTTCTAAAACAACTTCCCTAGGATCTTTGACGCTGTTTAGCACATACACATTATTATAATATCCTCTGAGCACTAAACCCTTATGGATCATACAGCACTTGTGTATTGAGATGTAATCAGATTTCATCCCGTATAGATCATTTTTGTCCAGTATACGTACACTGAACAGCTCTCAGCTCTCCTGCGGGACTGATTACCTACACTCATTTAAAACACTGAGGAGCTCCCCTGGTGGAGGCAGCTGCTATTACAGTTGTTTAGGACATTCACAGCTGCCCTGCTTCCTATTCAGTATATTAGCAGTTGCACCTTCCATTGTTGCCACAGCAGTTGCACCTTCCATTGTTACCACAGCAGTTGCACCTTCCATTGTTACCACAGCAGCTGCACCTTCCATTGTTACCACAGCAGTTGCACCTTCCATTGTTACCACAGCAGCTGCACCTTCCATTGTTACCACAGCAGCTGCACCTTCCATTGTTACCACAGCAGTTGCACCTTCCATTGTTACCACAGCAGTTGCACCTTCCATTGTTACCACAGCAGTTGCACCTTCCATTGTTACCACAGCAGTTGCACCTTCCATTGTTACCACAGCAGTTGCACCTTCCATTGTTACCACAGCAGTTGCACCTTCCATTGTTACCACAGCAGTTGCACCTTCCATTGTACCACAGCAGTGACCTTCCATTGTTACCACAGCAGCTGCACCTTCCATTGTTACCACAGCAGTTGCACCTTCCATTGTTACCACAGCAGTTGCACCTTCCATTGTTACCACAGCAGCTGCACTTCATTGTTACCACAGCAGTTCCACCTTCCATTGTTACCACAGCAGCTGCACCTTCCATTATTGCCACAGCAGTTGCACCTTCCATTGTTACCACAGCAGCTGCACCTTCCATTGTTACCACAGCAGCTGCACCTTCCATTGTTACCACAGCAGCTGCACCTGTCCATTGTTACCACAGCAGTGCACCTTCCATTGTTACCACAGCAGCTGCACCTTCCATTGTTACCACAGCAGCTGCACCGTCCATTGTTACCACAGCAGTTGCACCTTCCATTGTTACCACAGCAGTTGCACCTTCCATTGTTACCACAGCAGCTGCACCTTCCATTGTTACCACAGCAGCTGCACCTTCCATTGTTACCACAGTAGTTGCACCTTCCATTGTTACCACAGCAGTTGCACCTTCCATTGTTACCACAGCAGCTGCACCTTCCATTGTTGCCACAGCAGTTGAAACAACAGGCACCTGCACCTGGCGAGTTCTGAGTAGTTTGCATGACTATACTAAGTAAGGTAATCAGTCATATAAAATAACCGAGAGCTGTTCACAGTGTGTGTATATATTGTCTGTGTTTGGATAAAAACATACCAACATAAAACAAAATTATCGATGGAGCAATCCATGAAGCAGACTCAGAGTCTCCTGCTTGACCTCTGCCATAACAAAAAATTAAATTACCTCTCGTGTTTACAAGGAATGTTGCTTATTTCCTGTTGGGTCATGAAGGATCCCATGGCTTACACTTTACTGTTGTTATTGTTCTTTATACCGTAAACAAATACAATACATTCTTATTTACTTTTGCTTTTATGGTAAATACTTTGTTGTAATAATAATAATAATAATAATACTATAATAATAATAATAATAATAGCCTCAATAATAATACTCAGTATTTCTGTGGAGCGGATGAAGATTTATATTCAAATGATAAAAAGTTTTTTATTTAATTTGAAAGGAATTTTTAAAATTATTTTTGAAAAAGACTTTTGAAAGTTTAAATGAGTTATGATTAGTATCTTATCCTTGAAGTGACGTCAGCGGCCACCTGTTGACCTTACTATTGACCTACTGATGTACTTGTGGTTATTATTTATTAATTTTAATATTATTCTTATTATTATATTTATGAGGAAGCACTAAACCCCTAGGGCTCATGTATTCCCTTGGGGAATGGGAGACAAAAAGGATTTCATACTAGGTAGGGGAGGGTAGCTCCAGTTCTTCGGATCAAGAGCCCTTTAGCATCGAGGCACCTCCCTGCAGCCATCTATTTCCTTATAAATTATCTCAAAAACATTTTGAAAGAAAAAAAAAAGTGTCCCGGGGTGAGTGCATGCCAGCACCATCTGTGTTCCAGCTGCCGGACCTCCAGTGTCCACCTGACACTTCTCACTTTCTTCTCTTGGTCTCTTGGTGTATATATACTTAGAGTTAGCCTGACTCTATATTTTGGGTATAGAAGTATCCTTGACTGGTGTTGCAGAAGTTACTTCAGCCTTAATGACCCTCCTGTACTTAATTAGCTTTATACCTGTCTCACACCTGGCTACTGTAAGTATCTAGTCTTGTTTAAGTTGGTTTTGTTACTTAGTTAATATGTGGTTACTTCAGCCCGTCTTCTTTATCACAGACATTACTTCACTCATAAAGACGGTCAAATGGAAGACTATTGATGGTACCTTAAAGTGGAAAATCTGGCACAGTTGTGTGTACCTCGCTCAGTGGCTGCTAGTTTACTCTTAGTGCACCACAACTTTTTACCTATTATTTAATTTGTGGTAGTTTGTAATTATTTTTTTGGTAGAGGACAGCCTAACCTACACCAAGACATGTGTCGCAAACACTATGTGAGAGATCCATCAAGTTAAGATGATACGACTTGCATCCCCCGGTCAGGGTGTCCAGGAGCACTCGGCTCACACAGGTCTGGGGTTCGAATCTCCTCCGGGACGGCTAGAAAACATTAGGGACGTGTTTCCATAAGACATCTGCTGTCCCTGTTCACATATCAGTGTAAAATGGGTACCTGGGTGTTAGTGGACTGGTGTGGGTCGCATCCTGGGACAAAACTGACCTAACTTGCCCGAAATGCCCCTTGCATAACAAGGGGCTTTATATATAGTAGTAAGTATGTCATTGATGTCAGCTATGGTCTGTATACCATGTACATGTACTTGTAGTAAATAAAGATATTATCACTATAAACCAATACTGCTTTGTGCTACTGTGGACACTGCTAGTATTGTCGCCGCCACCACTGTCAGTAGGGCAGTGAGACTGGGAAATGTTGCGAAAGGAGGTCCCAGTTTTCACACACTTACCACCAAGGCTGCCCAATGGAAATAAGTCACTGACTTTTTTTTGGGGTTATCCTAGGTTCTCTACACATACGTATACCATTCTTGTACATGATAATCTATGTAACTGTATTTATGTATACCTGAATAAACTTACTAACACTACCTACCCCTTACCACCAAGGCTGCCAACACTACTACTCCTTACCACCAAAGCTGCCAACACTACTACTCCTTACCACCAAAGCTGCCAACACTACCTACCCTTACCACCAAGGCTGCCAACACTGCCTACCCCTTACCACCAGGGCTGCCAGCACTACCTACCCCTTACCACCAGGGCTGCCAACACTACCTACCCCTTACCACCAAGGCTGCCAACACTGCCTACCCTTTACCACCAGGGCTGCCAACACTACGTACCCCTTACCACCAGGGCTGCCAACACTACGTACCCCTTACCACCAGGGCTGCCAACACTACCTACCCCTTACCACCAGAGCTGCCAACATTACCTACCCCTTACCACCAGGGCTGCCAGCACTACCTACCCCTTAGCACCAGGGCTGCCAACACTACCTACCCCTTACCACCAGGGCTGCCAACACTACCTACCCCTTACCACCAGAGCTGAAAACACTACCTACCCCTTGCCACCAGGGCTGCCAACGCTACTTACCGCTTACACCAAGGCTGCCAACGCTACTTACCGCTTACACCAAGGCTGCCAACGCTACCTACCGCTTACACCAAGGTTGCCAACGCTACCTACCGCTTACACCAAGGCTGCCAACGCTACCTACCGCTTACACCAAGGCTGCCAACGCTACCTACCGCTTACACCAAGGCTGCCAACGCTACCTACCGCTTACATCAAGGCTGCCAACGCTACCTACCGCTTACACCAAGGCTGCCAACGCTACCTACCACTTACACCAAGGCTGCCAACGCTACCTACCACTTACACCAAGGCTGCCAACGCTACCTACCGCTTACACCAAGGCTGCCAATGCTACCTACCGCTTACACCAAGGCTGCCAACGCTACCTACCGCTTACATCAAGGCTGCCAACGCTACCTACCGCTTACACCAAGGATGCCAACGCTACCTACCGCTTACACCAAGGCTGCCAACGCTACCTACCGCTACACCAAGGCTGCCAACGCTACCTACCGCTTACACCAAGGCTGCCAACGCTACCTACCGCTTACACCAAGGCTGCCAACGTTACCTACCGCTTACACCAAGGCTGCCAATGCTACCGCTGTATAACCCCTGTGGTTTAGCGCTTCTATTTGATTATAATAATAATAATGCCAACGCTACCTACCGCTTACACCAAGGCTGCCAACGCTACCTACCGCTTACACCAAGGCTGCCAACGCTACCTACCGCTTACACCAAGGCTGCCAACGCTACCTACCGCTTACACAAAGGCTGCCAACGCTACCTACCGCTTACACCAAGGCTGCCAACGCTACCTACCGCTTACACCAAGGCTGCCAACGCTACCTACCGCTTACACCAAGGCTGCCAACGTTACCTACCGCTTACACCAAGGCTGCCAATGCTACCGCTGTATAACCCCTGTGGTTTAGCGCTTCTATTTGATTATAATAATAATAATAATGCCAATGCTACCTACCGCTTACACCAAGGCAGCCAACGCTACCTACCTCTTACACCAAGGCTGCCAATGCTACCTACCGCTTACACCAAGGCTGCCAATGCTACCTACCGCTTACACCAAGGCTGCCAACGCTACCTACTGCTTACACCAAGGCTGCCAACGCTACCTACCGCTTACACCAAAGCTGCCAACGCTACCTACCGCTTACACCAAGCTGCCAATGCTACCTACCGCTTACCACCAAGGCTGCCAACATTACCTGGCGCTTACACCAATGCTACCAAAACTACCGTTTATCAAGGCTACCAACACTTCTGCTTACCTCCAAGGCTACCAATACTGCTTACCATCAAGTCTACTAAAACCTCTTACCACCAAGCCTACCAACACTTCCCCTTACCACTTCCGTTTACTACCAAGGCTACCATCACTTCCGCTTACCACCAACACTTCTGCTTACCATCAATGCCACCGACACTTCGCTTCCCAGCAAGGTTACAAACACTGCTAAAAATATCTAGCCAAGACAGGACTCGCGTCAATGGTTTTAAGTTGGAAAAAATCAGATTCAGGAAGGATATAGGAAAGCACTGATTTGGTAATAGTTGTATATGAGTGGAACAAACTCCAGAGTACCGTCATAGAAGCTAAAACGTTGTGTAGTTTTAAAAATAGGTTAGATAAATATATGAGTGGGTGGGTGTGAGTTGGACCTGACTAGCTTGTGTTAATAGGTCTGATGCCGTGCTCCTTAAGTGAATGTGACCTGACCTGAATAGGTTGGATCAGAGAGACTTGGACCTGCCTCGCATGGGCCATTAGGCCTGCAGTGTTCCTTCTTTATGTTACCACCAAGGCTACCAACACTCCCACTTCTCTGACTCTCACGAGATGGTCATGGAATGTTATGAGTTATGAATGTTATGAGTGTTATGAAGGCTAGTTATGAGTTATGAGTGTTATGAAGGCTAGTTTGATTATGTTAATATTAAGGCTAGATGGTTAAAGGGATTTAAGGTTCACTACAGGAGGGTCATTAAAGGATGCATGTCACACGTACACCACCAGTCAAGAATACTTTAGTACCTTAAACAGTTAAAGAATACATACACATTGAGAGACGTACACCTCACTGTGTGTATAACCTCTGGCAAGTCCTCCTCATACAAGACTCTCCTCTCAGGTATTTATTGACGTGAAAACAAAGTCAGTTGTACAGGTGTGAAAACAGTTTTTGTATTTGCAATCAGTTCTCTTCTATAGCTCCTCTACATAGCGTGATTTTTTTTAACGTTATTTAAAAATATATAAAAAAATGAATGGCACGAACTATGAAGGCCTTTCAACGCGTTCAATTTTGGGCTTGCTTTTTCAGTTCCTTTTACAAAAAGCCGCTTTACGTAGATGAGCTTAATGAAGAGCACTAACTGTGATCTGTTCATTTTGCAATCTCTTTTATAGATTTAATAATGTGAAATCATATTTATTTATGCCTAGTTGGAGAGTATTATTATAGGCCTAAAATTTGAAGAGTGAGATGAGGTTAGGGAGGGTTGGTCAAGGCGTGGATGACCTCACATGATGACCAGTACACGCTAATGACCAACTGAGGTCATGCCAGAGGCCTGGTGTGCTGCCCTCTGACACACTGCCCAACACAGAGGTCAAGTGTGCTACACTGACACACTGGTCATGTGTGTGTGTCGAAGAGGACACTTGCGTGACACACGGGGACACAAGGAAGACTCGCATCAGAGTAAGTAGTAGTAATAAATTATTATTATTATGAGCTAGTAGGCCTACTGTAGTGGTCATGTTGTATCAGTGAGAGGGGTGGGGCAAATTGAATGTGAGGGACAAATTTCCGCAGGTCATAATCCACAGTAATTTAGCAGCTGACCTCTGACCTGAGGTCACACACACACACACACTAAGTCAATACCGTTTATCTTTACATTTCTACCACTTCTCTCTCTCTCCCCCTCCCTCTCTCTCTCTCTCTGAGAGAGAGGGAAAATGAAAAGCAATAAGTGAGAGAGGGGAGGCTGGTAGAGAGGTGGCTGAGGGGAATTTGATAGGGCAGGGAGAGATAAGAGGGGAGACCGTGGGAAAAAGTGATTGAGGAGTGGAGGGTGGAGTATAGTGGAGTGAAGGGTGGAGTATAGTGGAGTGAAGGGTGGAGTATAGTGGAGTGAAGGGTGGAGTATAGTGGAGTGAAGGGTGGAGTATAGTGGAGTGAAGGGTGGAGTATAGTGAAGGGTGGAGTATAGTGGAGTGTAGGGTGGAGTATAGTGAAGGGTGGAGAATAGTGAAGGGTGGAGTATAGTGGAGTGAAGGGTGGAGTATAGTGGAGTGAAGGGTGGAGTATAGTGGAGTGAAGGGTGGAGTATAGTGGAGTGAAGGATGGAGTATAGTGGAGTGAAGGGTGGAGTATAGTGAGTGAAGGGTGGAGATAGTGAGGTGGAGTATAGTGGAGTGTAGGGTGGAGTATAGGAAGGTGGAGTATAGTGAAGTGAAGGGTGAGTAAGTGAAGGGTGGAGAATGAAGGGTGGAGTATATGAAGTGAAGGGTGGAGTATAGTGAAGTGAAGGGTGGAGTATAGTGAAGTGAAGGGTGGAGTATGGAGGTTAGTTAAGACCAGTAAGACATACAACACTTAGCAACATACTGTAGAAATGCTCCGCTTCTACAACACTTCTTCAGTGGATTGTACCACTAAATAATAGCAGCAGCAGCAGCAGCAGCAACAACAATAATAATAATAATAATAATAATAGATGTGCCTAGCATTGGTCAGTAGGTCTACAACAGTATTCATTCACTCTTATGTAGTTAATGTTGTGTGGGTACATGACACCGCGTCATGGGCAGAGGGCGGGGACAACGTAGTCATGGTGGTATTAAATTAGGAGGAAAGCTGATGATTAACGTCAGGCAGACAACAACAACACTGACAGGTCGACTGTTGGGGGAGAAAGTGGGAGGATCTGAGAAAGTACCTTACCCGGTATCCGCAACAGCCTCGCTTACCCGGTATCCGCAACAGCCTCGCTTACCCGGTATCCGCAACAGCCTCGCTTACCCGGTATCCGCAACAGCCTCGCTTACCCGGTATCCGCAACAGCTTCGCTTACCCGGATAACTCCCTATATGGTAAATTAGACACATATGCAACACTTGGGTATCTTTATTGAGGAAACGTTTCGCTACACAGTGGCTTCATCAGTCCATACAAAGGAGAATCGTGAAGAACAGGAGTGTGAGGTTGTCAGGCCCTCAATCTTGAGTAGATGTTGTCAGTCCATCAATCTTGAATAGAATACAACATATGAGCAGAGGGAGCTTATATACTGTAGACAGGAGAGGTGCAGCAGTTGTAGGAGGTGTCACATTTGTTCAATGTGGAAGTAGGTCGTGCCCAAGGAATAGGCAAGCGAAGAAATCCCTGTATTAAGATACCAAGATGTTGCAGTGTCAGACAGGATGTGAATGAATGGTTCAGAGAACCGACGAGTTGGTAAATTAGACCAACTCGTCGGTTCTCTGAACCATTCATTCACAACTCCCTATATGATGAGCGAGACGTGCGACAGTTGGGTGTCTTTATTGTCGAAACATTTCAGTCAAATACAGAGAATATTTTGTAGGCAGCTGAGACCCTTATGGGTTTAGCACTTAGTTATGATTATAATAATGATGTAGTCAGCAGGGTTAGTGGCGAGGTAAAAATGATGTAATTAGTACATCAATCTTGGAGAAATAGTTTGAGGTGATCAGTCCCTCAGCCAGGAGAAGAGTTCAGCTCTTGGTAAAGCGGACATATTCCACAATGTCATCGCTTAACTACCGGTTATGAATGAGAAGGGTTGAATTCCAGAGGAACCTGCCTAGCATGGGCCAGTAGGCTAGCTGCAGTATCTCAGTTCTTGCTTCCACTAGTGAACCTCGTCCCCTCCAACGTTTTCCAGATCTTCCAGCTCTCATGTTCCAGCTTCCTATCGTTCCAGACCATGGAGCTGAACTCTTCTCCAGACTGAGGGACTGACCACCTTGTTCCAGACCATGGAGCTGAACTCTTCTCCCTCCAGACTGAGGGACTGACCACCTTGTTCCAGACCATGGAGCTGAACTCTTCTCCAGACTGAGGGACTGACCACCTTGTTCCAGACCATGGAGCTGAACTCTTCTCCCTCCAGACTGAGGGACTGACCACCTTGTTCCAGACCATGGAGCTGAACTCTTCTCCAGACTGAGGGAGGAGGAAGAGGTGGGAAGCCAAATGAAATGTCCAGGGAAAACTTCGTCGATTACAGCGTCGTTGCGACCTAAATAAGACCGTTGTGATGGTGATTGTTTAGTTGATAGTTGTTGCGGTGATTGTTGATATAGTTGTGATGTGATGATTGTTCTTGTGGTGATGTGCTTGGTGTTGTGATGGCGGTAGTGGTGATTGCTGTGGCTGTGGTGGTAGCATTATCAGTACTATCGCCACCACCACCACCTCCACCACCACCACTTCAGCTTAGTCGATGTGGCAAACTTTCTAGTATGGCATCCTTGGTATGTGTTCCCCACTACCAACCCTCCTAACCACCACTCCCACAACCACCACAACCACCACTCGCTGTATACCTCACACCATCACCACCACTACCTAACATATCGTCATGTCTATGTAGGTGTGGTTGTGGGGGTCTTATGGAACACTGCAGCAGGCCTGTTGGCCCATACTAGGCAGGTCCTTCACAATCCATCCCACTAACAGAATATTTGCTCAACCTAATTTTCAATGGTACCCAAGAAATAAGCTTTGATAATTCTATTTACTCATGTTCAAGTCCCACTCAAATCCAACCCTTCTCACTCATGAATTTATCCAACCTAAATTTGAAACTACCCAAGGTCCTTGCTTCAATAACCCTACTAGGCAGACTGTTCCACTCATCAACTACCCTATTTCCAAACCAATACTTTCCTATATCCTTTCTAAATCTAAACTTATCTAACTTGAATCCATTATTGCGGGTTCTCTCTTGGAGAGATACCATCTGTCTAGTCATGGATGGAGTGGAACAGGTGGTGGGCAGCAGACCAGTGGGACAGGTGGTGGGCAGCAGTGGGTCCCAAAGGACCAACACACGTGTTCCCAAGGGCGGCTCCTCTGTGTCCCATGAGAGGTGAAGAGGAAGACAGGGAAGAAAGTGAAAGAGGGACAAGAAGAGAGGCGGAGATTTTTAATTTAGCAAAACTGTATATACCAGCAGAGAGAGAGAGAGAGAGAGAGAGGTTGGTAGGCAGGTCTGGCCACACTGAGGGAAGGTTACCCACGTGAACCACTCTAGCTAAATAACCCCAGGAAGGTGTATTAGGGGAGAGAGAGAGCTGTGGGAAAGTAACCGAGGGCTGGAGGCAGCCTTGGGCAAGTAGGTAAGTAAGTGGGCAAGTAGTTAGGAAATTACTTATTTGTATAAGTAAACCAGAAGTAAATATGTTTGTGGTAGGGGTTAGTTAATTTAGGTAGGGGAGAAGTTGAGTTGGAGAAGGGAAGGGGGGCGAGCAAGACCCCCCCCCCACGGTATTCACAGCTCTGAATTACGTTGTCAAGGCTTTAGTGCTCTGAGGATTGTGGGACAGTAGAGGTGGACCTGGACCAAGGGGCGTGGGACAGTAGGGGTAGACCAAGGGGCGTGGGACAACAGGGGTGGCCCAAATAGAAGAGAGGAGAGTAAAGGAAGGAGAATTTGAAAAACCAGAGTGCATGAAGGCCTCGTGAAAACGAAAGCAGAGAAGAAAATTATTTTTGAAGATGAGATGAAAGAAAGTGGATGAGGAGAGAATGAAGGATGTGAATGGAATATACAAGGAGGTAGAGAAGACGATTAAAAACATAATGATTGAGGTGTATAAATGGAAAACAGGAATAAATAAAGGGAATGTAAACAACGTGCTAAAATTATGTAGCCAATACAGGACTCGCAGCAATGGTTTTAAGTTGGAAAAGTTCAGATTCAGGAAGGATATAGGAAAGCACTCCCGAGTACCGTCATAGAAGCTAAAACGTTTTGTGCTTTAAAAATAGGTTAGATAAATACATGAGTGGGAGTGAGTTGGATCTCATCCACACTTCTATGGTATTAACCACTTCTTTCTTTTTTAAATTTAATCTTGTCAACTTTGAACCCCTAGCTGCCAGTCCTGTCTTAGTTACAACCCCTAGCTGCCAGTCCTGTCTTAGTTACAACCCCTAGCTGCCAGTCCTGTCTTAGTTACAACCCCTAGCTGCCAGTCCCGTCTTAGTTACAACCCCTAGCTGCCAGTCCCGTCTTAGTTACAACCCCTAGCTGCTAGTCCTGTCTTAGTTACAACTCCTAGCTGCCAGTCCTGTCTTAGTTACAACCCCTAGCTGCCAGTCCCGTCGTAGTTACAACCCCTAGCTGCCAGTCCCGTCTTAGTTACAACCCCTAGCTGCCAGTCCCGTCTTAGTTACAACCCCTAGCTGCTAGTCCTGTCTTAGTTACAACTCCTAGCTGCTAGTCCTGTCTTAGTTACAACCCCTAGCTGCCAGTCCTGTCTTAGTTACAACTCCTAGCTGCCAGCCCCGTCTTATAGTCACCATCCTTTATTTCTGTTTTCTTTTTGTACAACTTTAATCATATCTCGAGAGTGAGTTCAGAGTCTTCAGTCTGTTTATCTGTCTCAGTGCTGGTGGAAACTGTCTTGAGAAACAGAGGAGACAGGAATTATTAATCAAGACCAGGCCGCGGCCCAAGACTGTTCAACAGCCTCCCACCAGCCATAAGGGAAATTACCAATAGACCCCTGGTTGTCTTCAAGACCCCTGGTTGCCTTCAAGACCCCTGGTTGCCTTCAAGACCCCTGGTTGTCTTCAAGACCCCTGGTTGCCTTCAAGACCCCTGGTTGTCTTCAAGAGGGAGCTGGACAGATACCTAAAGTCAGTACCTGACCAGCCTGGCTGTGGTTCGTACGTTGGACTACGTGCGGCCAGAAGTAACAGCCTCGTTGATCAGGCCCTGATCCACCAGGTCATGGACGTAGCCGCGAGGGCGTTGACCCCCGGAATACCCTCCAGGTAGACTCCAGGTTTAATAATAATCTTCATTTCTACATGTACAAGGCAATCAAGCTTAACTGACATCAACAACATACTGCTACACAGAAAGCCGCTTGTTATGCACAGCATTTTCCGCAAATTAGGTCAATTTTGTCACAGGATGCGACCCACACCAGTCCACTAACACCCAGGTACCTATATTACTCATGGGTGAACATGGACAGCAGGTGTAAGGAAACGCGCCCAATGTTTCACCCTTGCCGGGAATCGAACCACGGACCCTCAGCGTGTGAAACGAGAACTTTGCCTACCAGGCCACGGGGCCACCCGTTTTATAAAGCAGAAACTGAAAATAATTGAAATGCTGATTTTGATGTGATACTTTGTGAGGAGCTCAGTATAAAATAGGCTGAGCTAAGGTAACAGAAATGCTGGAGGTGTATAGGAACCAAGAGAAGGAAGGGAAGAGTGAGAGGGCTATAAAGAGGGCAAGATGAGAGGGAGAACCTTGAAAAGTGGTGTGAGTGGTCAGGGACCAGTAATGTTTACTACAATACCAGAGTTGTGAAAGACGTTAGAAGTGGTCTATGGTCTCTCTCTCTCTCTCTCTCTCTCTCTCTCTCTCTCTCTCTCTCTCTCTCTCTCTCTCTGTCTCTCTCAACGTGTGTTAGAATATGCTCAGGCTTCTGTTAAAAGTCTTGTACATAAACTACGACTGCTTCTTGTTATATTTCATCTCCTTTAAATATTTCTGCAATAAAGCCAGTCATCACAGCTACACACTTCTTCAGAGGATAGCCAAAGTAACATTAACACCCTTCAAGTAACATTAACAACCTTC
Organism: Cherax destructor; assembly: GCA_009830355.1. Classification (NCBI taxonomy): domain Eukaryota; kingdom Metazoa; phylum Arthropoda; class Malacostraca; order Decapoda; family Parastacidae; genus Cherax; species Cherax destructor. The sequence goes on from WNWK01010888.1 coordinate 53,557, forward strand.
AAGTAACATTAACAACCCTTCAGGTAACATTAACAACCTTCAAGTAATATTAACAACCTTCAAGTAACATAAACAACCTTCAAGTAACATTAACAACCCTTCAGGTAACATTAACAACCTTCAAGTAATATTAACAACCTTCAAGTAACATAAACAACCTTCAGGTAACATTAACAACCTTCAAGTAATATTAACAACCTTCAAGTAACATAAACAACCTTCAAGTAACATTGACAACCTTCAAGTAACATTCTAGTACAAACAACCTTCAAGTAACATTAACAACCCTTCAAGTAACATTAACAACCTTCAAGTAACATTAACAACCTTCAAGTAACATTAACAACCTTCAAGTAACATTAACAACCTTCAAGTAACATTAACAACCTTCAAGTAACATTAACAACCTTCAAGTAACATTAACAACCTTCAAGTAACATTAACAACCTTCAAGTAACATTAACAACCTTCAAGTAACATTAACAACCTTCAAGTAACATTAACAACCTTCAAGTAACATTAACAACCTTCAAGTAACATTAACAACCTTCAAGTAACATTAACAACCTTCAAGTAACATTAACAACCTTCAAGTAACATTAACAACCTTCAAGTAACATTAACAACCTTCAAGTAACATTAACAACCTTCAAGTAACATTAACAACCTTCAAGTAACATTAACAACCTTCAAGTAACATTAACAACCTTCAAGTAACATTAACAACCTTCAAGTAACATTAACAACCTTCAAGTAACATTAACAACCTTCAAGTAACATTAACAACCTTCAAGTAACATTAACAACCTTCAAGTAACATTAACAACCTTCAAGTAACATTAACAACCTTCAAGTAACATTAACAACCTTCAAGTAACATTAACAACCTTCAAGTAACATTAACAACCTTCAAGTAACATTAACAACCTTCAAGTAACATTAACAACCTTCAAGTAACATTAACAACCTTCAAGTAACATTAACAACCTTCAAGTAACATTAACAACCTTCAAGTAACATTAACAACCTTCAAGTAACATTAACAACCTTCAAGTAACATTAACAACCTTCAAGTAACATTAACAACCTTCAAGTAACATTAACAACCTTCAAGTAACATTAACAACCTTCAAGTAACATTAACAACCTTCAAGTAACATTAACAACCTTCAAGTAACATTAACAACCTTAAACAACCTTGTAACATTAACAACCTTCAAGTAACATTAACAACCTTCAAGAACATTAACAACCTTCAAGTAACATTAACAACCTTCAAGTAACATTAACAACCTTCAAGTAACATTAACAACCTTCAAGTAACATTAACAACCTTCAAGTAACATTAACAACCTTCAAGTAACATTAACAACCTTCAAGTAACATTAACAACCTTCAAGTAACATTAACAACCCTTCAAGTAACATTAACAACCTTCAAGTAACATTAACAACCTTCAAGTAACATTAACAACCTTCAAGTAACATTAACAACCTTCAAGTAACATTAACAACCTTCACGTGCAGCAATAGTCAGTGTTGAGAGTGTTGAAAGTAGTTAATTGGTTGTGTTAGACTATGTTTGTGTTGCGTCCGGTGTGTTGGTCGCCTCAGTATGTTTGTGTTGCGTCCGGTGTTTGGTCGCCTCAGTATGTTTGTGTTGCGTCCGGTGTGTTGGTCGCCTCAGTATGTTTGTGTTGCGTCCGGTGTGTTGGTCGCCTCAGTATGTTTGTGTTGCGTCCGGTGTGTTGGTCGCCTCAGTATGTTTGTGTTGCGTCCGGTGTGTTGGTCGCCTCAGTATGTTTGTGTTGCGTCCGGTGTGTTGGTCGCCTCAGTATGTTTGTGTTGCGTCCGGTGTGTTGGTCGCCTCAGTATGTTTGTGTTGCGTCCGGTGTGTTGGTCGCCTCAGTATGTTTGTGTTGCGTCCGGTGTGTTGGTCGCCTCAGTATGTTTGTGTTGCGTCCGGTGTGTTGGTCGCCTCAGTATGTTTGTGTTGCGTCCGGTGTGTTGGTCGCCTCAGTATGTTTGTGTTGCGTCCGGTGTGTTGGTCGCCTCAGTATGTTTGTGTTGCGTCCGGTGTGTTGGTCGCCTCAGTATGTTTGTGTTGCGTCCGGTGTGTTGGTCGCCTCAGTATGTTTGTGTTGCGTCCGGTGTGTTGGTCGCCTCAGTATGTTTGTGTTGCGTCCGGTGTGTTGGTCGCCTCAGTATGTTTGTGTTGCGTCCGGTGTGTTGGTCGCCTCAGTATGTTTGTGTTGCGTCCGGTGTGTTGGTCGCCTCAGTCAGGAGAAAGTCTGGAGACTTTCTCAAGATTTAGGTCAACTTTCTGTGAATTCACGTAACTGAAAATAAGAATATAAAGAAAAAGTTGAACAATCGACAGAAAAAAGAAGAAATGATAAATATTATAAAAATAAAATGCTGACATAGTGTAATAAAACTGATAAAAAAGCCTAAGTAAAATAATAATAATAAGATAAAATTACCAGATTTTAAAGAAGAGAAAAATTAAAAAGTATTAAAAGAAGAGAAAAGCTGAAACATAAACTAAAAGAAGGAAAGAAAGAGAGAAAAAACGTCAAAAATCTAGAATTTAAGATATTACTGAGTCATTATGTTTGACGTTGTAAAGTGTAATGCTAATGATGGGTATTAATTCATCTTGTAGCAATAACAAATGTAACATCAACCTCTCTTACCTTTCTATTCCCTTCCTGTCTACCTTTACTCTTATTCTCTGTCTACCACATAGCCTATCCTGTCACCCTCTACCCTTTAGATTATCCGCATTCCATTTCCATTTTCTTTTGTTCCATACCATTTCTCTTGTTCCATACCATCTACCATTTCTCTTGTTCCATACCATCTACCATTTCTCTTGTTCCATACCATCTACCATTTCTCTTGTTCCATACAATCTACCATTTCTCTTGTTCCATACCATCTACCATTTCTCTTGTTCCATACCATCTACCATTTCTCTTGTTCCATACCATCTACCATTTCTCTTGTTCCATACCATCTACCATTTCTCTTGTTCCATACCATCTACCATTTCTCTTGTTCCATACCATCTACCATTTATCTTGTTCCATACCATCTACCATTTCTCTTGTTCCATACCATCTACCATTTCTCTTGTTCCATACCATCTACCATTTCTCTTGTTCCATACCATCTACCATTTCTCTTGTTCCATACCATCTACCATTTCTCTTGTTCCATACCATCTACCATTTCTCTTGTTCCATACCATCTACCATTTCTCTTGTTCCATACCATCTACCATTTCTCTTGTTCCATACAATCTACCATTTCTCTTGTTCCATACCATCTACCATTTCTCTTGTTCCATACCATCTACCATTTCTCTTGTTCCATACCATCTACCATTTCTCTTGTTCCATACCATCTACCATTTCTCTTGTTCCATACCATCTACCATTTCTCTTGTTCCATACCATCTACCATTTCTCTTGTTCCATACCATCTACCATTTCTCTTGTTCCATACCATCTACCATTTCTCTTGTTCCATACCATCTACCATTTCTCTTGTTCTATACCATCTACCATTTCTCTTGTTCCATACCATCTACCATTCCTCCTGTTCCCTTCCATCTACCTTTTCGTCCCTCTTCGTCTACGTCTTGATGGTAAATCAGTAGGTAATCCCCGACTGTTTGCCTTCCTTAATAACATAGCACCGTGTTAGTGAGGTAAGCTGCTCTCTTAATACCCTCCTACCCCACTTGTGTCGTCCACACCTGGGGTAATAAGCCACACTACCTGGCTTATCTTCAGCTGCCCACCTGGGTTAATGATGCCAGGGAACACTTTGTTGTTATTGCTGCTGATCTACTCGCACACCTGCCTCATCTACCTGTCAGTCAGTAGGGAGGTAAGATTGACAGCTTGAAGCATGTCAGAGACTGCATTTCAGACGTCACTCTTGACAAAAGTTCACTAAGTTGAACACGATGCAACATTGAACATCATGAACTATAACCAAATATAACACAACCCACTGCAACGCTACTTAACTACCCTACTGGTCACTATTATACAATAATACAACACACGGCTCTATTATATATTACTAAGTACGACAATCTAAATTTTATGATAATTTCATCACTGCTTCTCTGGGATTGTATTATATAGTATATTCATGTATGCTAGTCAACCTTAATTGTTATTTAGCGCGAGAAGTAATTTAATACATACTTGTTTTGTTTACTTTCTTATATATGCAATAAGATCACACTGATATCACATTATGCAAAATAACCACGGTAAAAATATAGTGAAATTTCAAGCACTTTCGTGATTTTTAAAATTACGATATATCTCTTTTGGTAAAAAAATACGTTTTGTACCTGAAAAAAATATTACGTTATAGTGGGTATTGTGATAATTATTATTATTATTATTATTAGTAGTAGTAGTAGAGAGAGAGAGAGAGAGAGAGAGAGAGAGAGAGAAGGAAAGGAAGGTTGGCCTGGGGCTGTGTGACAGACACAGTGCTTGTCTGACACACTGGCCCACCTAGCCAGGTGCTGGAGGCAGCAGTCATACATGCCTTTAAGAATAGGTATGGCAGAGCTCAAACAGCCAGGAGAGAGTGAATTCAGTAGTGACCAGGAGCTGAGACTCGTCCCTAGCAACACACACACAGCGGCAAGCTCAGAGGCCGGTCCAGGAGCTAGGAATCGACCCCTGCAACCACATGTAGGTGACTATATATAATAGGTGAGTACACCCGCAGTCGCCACCACCACCACCACCACCACCACCACTCTCCTACACCACCACCACCACCACCACCACCACTCTCCTACACAGAACACTCAATCAAAATTCTTTTGAAGACTTGTCAGCCTCAGCTGTTGAGGTGAGACAAGCCCAGATATATTTTTGTTTTCTTTAGAACTTCCCTACCCCTTTCTTCCTTAACCCGACCAGCTCTTTCCCTTAACCTGAGCACCCCTTACCATTAACAAGCCTCCCTTGCGGCCAAAACACTCTCTGTCTTCTCTACCTTCCCACCCACCGTCTACCAAATACAGTAACAATGGATTCAATCTCGTTTTCAAAGGTTCTTTGATTGCGATTCGATCCTGTGTGATGCCAATTGAGCTTCGATAAACACGTACTGAATCCTCTGGTACCAACCGCTCAATACCTCCATCCAGACTCTATTACACTATATTGTCACTCTGGGTAGAGGTAGATGTTTTCACGGGTAGATGGAGCGAGGAGGTGAGGGACCTTGAGAGTCTATCATTATTTTTAAAGGTTACTGAAAGGAATGTTTGGTTAGTGTGAAGGTAAAGTTTTAGGATTAGTAAGTAAGTTTATTCAGGTATACACAAATACAGTTACATAGATTACCATACATAGCAGCAGTCACATCCCCCCAATGAAAAGCAGGGGTGCCACTAGCACGTTGAGGGACAACACAATATGTGGAAAATATTGGTATTTTCCGAAAGTTGTAATTGATAAACTTTCCAATATGAATAGATATCATTCATGTGTTGCTGGTGGCTTAACATTAACTGAAAGGAACCAACGAATTCACACGCATGCGCGAGATGCCTGGGCAGCTGGGCAGGGAGGGGCAGAGAGGGGAATAGGCAGAGAGTGAACGACGAGCCTAGCGACCCGATTTCAGGTGACGATGGCGAGCCGAATTTGGAGATTATGTCCGCCAAATCGTTTAATTACCTCCTTTCGTAATGTGGAGGAATATCCAGTGGCGCGGGAATATCAAGTGGGACAATCGGTCCAGGAGGTCCAGTAATCGGACAATAATTGTGAAATAAGGTGCCACCGGCCAGTAGGCAGCCACAGGCCTATTTGAACTGAGTGAAGTGACCATACGGCAGGATAAAGTCGTAACCCTGATGCAGGGAGTTTCGTCTTAGAAGAGATGGAAATATATTCGATGAACTGTGGGAAATGGAATATAGTGAAACCGAGTTGTAAATAATCAGGGATTGATTGCATCGAGCGAATCTGGCTTGGTACGCCATCCCCGACCGCCATATTGGATGTGATTGAAATGAACTAACATATCGCAAGTTATCTACTCGAAATTCAAGTATCGAGACTGTGAATGTGTATAAACCAGTGGGGCATTAAGCCAGGATACGTAATATGTAAAGTTATACGTATAAACAGTACAAACGGTCGGATTAGTGCGAGGATCTGATTCGCTACCCCCGACCAACCACATGTTAACGAACGCTCAGTCTCGTGGGCGTATGAGAGTGTACGAGTACCCTTCCTTGAATCGACGAGACAACTAATACCATCGCGATCGAATCCGATCGCAGGAGGACGTCAACAACGGAACGACTAAAAAAAAAAAATTTCTTATGAAATGATAGAGAATCTTTTTCCGATCATAACGCCACCAAAATTATGAAATTTGATCGAAAACTAACGGAATTATGCTTTCGCGAAGTTAGCGGTAGCCATGACACTTACGCATCGGCGATTTTGCCCACTTTGAGCCCTATTTTCGACAAATTCCAATGTTTCAGTCTCCTAAAATTATAGCTATTTCGCTAGAACTCCATTTCTTCTATCGAGTGAGTACAAGAAACTGCCTATTTACCAATTTCATCTACCCAAAATAGTGGTCAGAAAATAGCAATTTTTGGAGGTAAAAAAAAAACTGACGAATTGCAACAAGTCCTTTTGCTACCAGCAAAAACAAAAAAATACTTTTAGAATAAACATACTTAGCAATATGATAGAAAGAAGCTGATTGCATCAACATGTTGCCAGAATTATGCACTATATTTTGGTAAGAAACATTTTTTTCCATAATTTTTCAATTTTCCTTTCCTAATTAATCGAAAAGGCTCGCCCCCCCCCCTTAACTGCTTTAAACTCCACAACTTGTGCCTGTGCTGGCATGCAAGAACACATTAAAATCACTAAGAGTGTGTTATTAGTCTTGAAGATGCCATATTAATAACAATAATAATAACACAATAATAATCTCTCTGAGGCACATTAATTATGATAATAATAACACAATAATAATCACTGAGGCATATAAAACGTTAATACAGTGGACCCCTGGTTTTCTGTTTTTTCGTTCCAGAATGCTGTTCAAGTGCCATTACTAAACAAATTTATTCCATAAGGAATAATGTAAAGTAGACTAGTCCTTTTAGACCCCAAAATACACTTACAAAAGCATTTAAAAAATACACTTACATAAAAGGGCGAGTTTGGAAGAGGACGAACACCGGGGGTCCACTGTATAGACATTTTGCTTAATCCATTTATGATATTTTTTCAGAATTATATAATAAACACGCTACATAACATATAAACATATAAATTAACATAAATATGAGATGTTTTTCCAGTCGGCTTGACGGAGTGAACATAATTCATTCGTGTCCAGGCTGGTAACAGCAACAACAACTGATTTGTTTACAAAACTCGCGAACCTTCTACTCTCTCATTCTCTCTTGTTTATTCATTTAATCTTGTTTACTCACCTCTCACTCTACATTAAGACTGCCTCAACCACTGCCTCTACCACTGGCTCTACCACTGCCTCTACCACTGCCTCAACCGCTGCCTCAACCACTGCCTCAACCACTGCCTCAACCACTGCCTCTACCACTGCCTCTACCACTGCCTCTACCACTGCCTCTACTCATAGAAGCAATTGTTGATTTGCTTTTGCCACACATCCTTGCAAGCTCCACAAGTCGCACACCACTCTCGTATTTTTGTATAATTTCCTTCTTCACTTCTATGCTGTTTCTCAATTTCTTTACCACAGGGGTGCCACTAGGAAGTTTCTTTGGGCCCATGGTAGCTTATTTCACAGTTGCACTTAATGAACAAGCACCAAACACAATGAATTAATTGTGAAATGTTTGGATGTGCGCACAGGGTAATGTTCACTTGGAGGATAAACAAAGCCAGACTGACTCACGATGCCTGCACTGGGAGGCGCGCAGGCATGGGGCAGGTGGACAGGTCTGGTACGTGGTTCGAAACACGGGGCATGTTTGATACTCGGGACAAAATTGGTTCGAAAAGCGTTTGAAACTCGAATCGTTCGATACTCGATGCGTTCAAACTCGGGGTTCCACTGTAATATAATAATAATAGCGAGTTTCAGAACATCGCCACTTGGTGGTACAGCCAATGCAATGTGTTTATGTTGCCGTGGAAGCATTTCTCGTGTTATTATTGCCAAATTTCTTTTTTCTAACAATGGGTCCTAAGAAAGTAAGTGCAAAGGACAGTGCTGAGAAGAAAAAGAGGATGATGTCCATGGAATTGCAGCATGAAATCATAGATAAACAAGTGAGGCATGTGGTGGTAGTAGGAGCTAGTAGCAAGTAGCCTATCTTCCACTCTCCACTTCTACCTCCACCAGCGTACGTACACTTTATAAAACCACTTTATTTCTTTACATTCTCTATTATGTTATTAAACAATATTTTTTATTTATAAAACTAGTGCAGTTATCCTCACAAACACTCTGTTTTCTCTTATAATAAAAGCATGGGAAGATATACTCAACGGGAAAGGGAATGGATATCGCTGCCACCACTCGCAATATTATTGCCTATTTTATTCATTCTATAGTATATATCATGTTTCTATGTTAACCCTTTGACTGTTTTGGTCGTATATATACATCTTACGAGCCAGTGTTTGGACGTATATATACTCAAAAATTCTAGCGGCTTCAAATCAAGCGGGAGAAAGCTGGTAGGCCCACATATGAGAGAATGGGTCTGTGTGGTCAGTGTGCGCTGTATAAAAATCCTGCAACACGCAGTGCATAATGAGAAAAAACTCCAACCGTGTTTTTGGATTAAAACGCCGACTTTGAGGTATATTTTCGTATAGTATTTATGGTTGTATTCTCTTTTTTGTGGTCTCATTTGATAGAATGGAAAACATATTACAGAAATAGAGATGATTTTGATTAATTTCATGATGAAAATGACCTTGAAATTGAGCTCAAAGTAATGGAAATGTTCGATTTTTGCTAATGTTCAAGAGTACACAAATCACGCCATGCGTCCAATACACGTTAACCCTTTGAGGGTCGGTCCCGTATTAGTACGTCAGTGCAGCCAGGGTCGGTCCCGTATTAGTACGTCAGTGCAGCCAGGGTCGGTTCACGTACTTGTACGCCTAAATTCTAGTGCCTTCAAATCTGGTGGAAGAAAGCTGGCAGGCCTACATATGCAAGAATGGGTCTGCGTGGTCAGTGTGCGCAGTATAAAAATCCTGAAGCACGCGGTGCATAATGAGAAAAACTCCGACCGTTTTTTTGGTTTAAAACAGCAACTTTCGGGTGTATTTTCGTATGGTATTTGTGGTTGTATTCTGGTTTTCTTGGTCTCATTCGATAGAATGGAAGATATATTACAGAAATAGTGATGAGTTTGATTGGTTTACGATGACAAGTACCTTGAAACTGAGCGCAAAGTAGCAAAAATGTTCGATTTTTGTCGATGTTCAAGAGTAAACAAATCACGCCATGCGTCCAATACACATCAACTGGGTAGTCTAATATTCTTGCACAAGTGCACTGATATTATTTATACCGTTTCTACAATAATGCAGTTGAATACATAACAGTAAATCTTCTATTTTTTTGTGAGAATAAAAATTCAAAATGGAAAGCAAAAGTAATGTAAGAGGGGCCTGGAGACGTGACTAATGAACAGATAAAATGTTATTTGAGTGCCAGGAATGTCTGTCTCGTTTATTCTGGACCCTATTTTGAAATTGGCATCATTTGAAATTTGTGTGAAATTGGCCAAATTGCCAATTTCTGACCATCTTATTGGGTAGTTGAAATTGGTAAATTGGCGATTTCGTATACTCAGTTGATATAACAAATGGAACTCTAGCGAAATAGCTATAATTTTAGTAGACTGAAACATTGGAATTTGCCGAAAATAGGGCTCAAAGTGGGCGAAATCGCCGATGCATAAATGTCATCGATACCACTAACTTCGCGAGAGCATAACTCCGTTAGTTTTCCATCAAATTTCATAATTTTGGTGGCATTATGATCGGAAAAAGATTCTCTATCATTACATGAGAAAAAATAATTTATTTTTTTTCTGAAAATTTTTCGACCCTGAGAACAAGTTTGGGAGAGGGCCTCTCGACCCTCAAAGGGTTAACTGGTGAGTCTAATATTCTTACACAAGTGCACTGATGTTATTTACACCATTTTTACAATAATGCAATAGCCTGCATAACAGTAAATCTTCTATTTTTTGTGTGAATAAAAAATAAAAATAGAAAGCAAGAGTAATATAAGAGGGGCATAAAGATGTGACTGATGAACAGAGAAAATCTTATTTTAGTGCCAGGAATGTCTACATTGTTTATTCTAGACCCTATTTTGAAATTAACATCTTTTTTATTTTGCATGAAATTGGCCAAATTGCCAATTTCTGACCACTTTATTGGGTAGTTGAAATTGGTAAATTGGTAGTTTCTTGTACTCAATCGATAGAACAAATAGAGTTCTAAAGAAATAGCTAAGAGTTTGGTCGACGGGAACAATGGAATTGGTCGAAAATAGAACTCAAAGTCGGCAAATCGCCGATGCATATATATCGCCGACATCACTAACTTCGCGAGAGCGTAATTCCGTAAGTTTTCCATCAAATTTCATGCTTTTGGTGTCATTACCATCGGGAAAAGATTCTCTATCATTTCATAAGAAAAATAATTTTTTTTTCCAAAATTTTGTGACATAGAATGACAGTTTCAGAATGGGGTCTCCGACAGTCAAAGGGTTAATTATATTGTTTATTATATCATATTAGATGAATTGTGATAGATAAATAAGCTGTAGAGTTGATATTAGTGTCATATTGAAGTATTTTTATCCTGCCTCCCGAGAGCAGGAATTCTGCTGGAACTGATTAATGGCATTTCAATTAATTTAAATGAGGAAAATTGACTCAGCATACAAGCAGATCGGGTTACGAGCTAGGTCACAGAACGAAATAAACTTGTAAGCAGAGGTTCCGCTGTATATATAAAATATGAAATAACTTAAAAACCCTTGAAATTTTGAAAAGTTTCTAGACATAATGGAGAGTCATGCTCACAGAGATGTAAACAAACCAGGTGGCACGCGGAGACTGTATTAGAAAGTCAGGTGGGGGGAGCCGTTTAGAGAGTTGAGATCATAATTTGAAATGTCTATATTAGTGGGACGCCATGAAGTGGAGCCCTACTGTATACAGTACACTTCTGTACAGTGGTAGGTACCTTGATTTATGAGTGTAATTCGTTCAGTGACAGCTCGTAACTCAATTTACAGTGGACCATCGGTTAACGAAATTAATCCGGTCCAGGAGCTATTACTTAATCTGAATCTTTCGTTATCTGAAACCTTATTTCCCATAAGAAATAATGTAAATACAATTAATTCGCTCCACAAAAAATAATCACTCAAAAAAAAAAAAACAATAACATTTACTTACCTTTATTGAAGAGTTGCAAGCATCTGGAAGGTAGAGTTGCTGACAGGGGCAGGGTGTTAATGGTTGGAATGGAAATCCCCCTCCAAAAGGACTTCAGGTAACAAGTCCCTCTCTGGGGTTACTTCCCTTCTTTTTCTTTTAATGCATGACCTGCTACACTCCCTGCATGCCTGCTACACTCCCTGCATGCCTGCTACACTCCCTGCATGCCTGCTACACTCCCTGCTGCCTGCTCTACACTCCCTGCATGCCTGCTACACTCCCTGCATGCCTGCTACACTTCCTGCATGCCTGCTACACTCCCTGCATGCCTGCTACACTCCCTGCATGCCTGCTACACTCCCTGCATGCCTGCTATACTCCCTGCATGCCTGCTACACTCCCTGCATGCCTGCTACACTCCCTGCATGCCTGCTACACTCCCTGCATGCCTGCTACACTCCCTGCATGCCTGCTACACTCCCTGCATGAATGCTACACTCCCTGCATGAATGCTACACTCCCTGCATGAATGCTACACTCCCTGCATGAATGCTACACTCCCTGCATGAATGCTACACTCCCTGCATGAATGCTACACTCCCTGCATGAATGCTACACTCCCTGCATGAATGCTACACTCCCTGCATGCCTGCTACACTCCCTGCATGAATGCTACACTCTCTGCATGAATGCTACACTCCCTGCATGAATGCTACACTCCCTGCATGAATGCTACACTCCCTCCATGAATGCTACACTCCCTGCATGCCTGCTACACTCCCTTCATGAATGCTACACTCCCTGCATGAATGCTACACTCCCTGCATGAATGCTACACTCCCTGCATGAATGCTACACTCCCTGCATGAATGCTACACTCCCTGCATGAATGCTACACTCTCTGCATGAATGCTACACTCCCTGCATGAATGCTACACTCCCTGCATGAATGCTACACTCCCTGCATGAATGCTACACTCCCTGCATGAATGCTACACTCTCTGCATGAATGCTACACACACTGCATGAATGCTACACTCCCTGCATGAATGCTACACTCCCTGCATGAATGCTACACTCCCTCCATGAATGCTACACTCCCTCCATGAATGCTACCACTGGGGTGCCACTAGGAAGCTTCTTTGGACCCATGGTGACTTATTTCACAGTGACAATCACTAAACCACCAAAAAAGACACCAAATATATTGTGAATCTTTGAAAGAGCGCGCTAGGTAATGTTCTCTCAATGGTAAACAACGCTTCACTGGTGTCCTGCGCTTGCGCAGAGCAGGCGGACACGTCTAATACCTTTCGGTAACCGAGGAATTTTTCGCTAACCGATTCCGAAAAAAGCTTACGTTTTCCGAAACTTTCGTTAACGGGACCTTTCGTTAACCGAGGGTCCACTGTACTTGTATATCAAATCAATTTTCCTCATTGAAATGCTATTAATCTGTTCCAGCCCCCAAAAAAACACCCCAATTTTTTTGTTACGGGTTTTTAACCCTTTCAGGGTCCAGAGGCTAAATTTCAGGTATGGTTGATGGTGGCTAGTAGATGGTGTGGTTGATGGTGGCTAGTAGATGGTGTGGTTGATGGTGGCTAGTACATGGTGTGGTTGATGGTGGCTAGTAGATGGTGTGGTTGATGGTGGGTCCAAGAATTAAATTTTTTTCTTATGAAGTGGTAGAGAATCTTCTTCTGGAGGTAATAAAACAAAAAGTATGAAATTTGATGGAAAATTGACGAAATTATGCTCTCCGAATTTTGATGTATCAGCGATATTTACGCATCGGCGATTTTGCCGACTTTGACTCCATTTTAGGCCAATTACATTATTCCAGTCGACCAAATTCTTAGCTATTTCGCTAGTATTACTTCTATTCTATTATTGGACCCCAGTATGGGCCACAATGTACAGTGGACCCCGCCTAACGAGCAAAATTAATTCCAGAAGCCTGCTCAAGTGCCATTACGAACGAATTTACTTCCTTAAGAAATAATGTCACGTAGGTTAGTCTATTTCAGACCCCAAAATACACTTCTACAAGCACTTACAATATTATACTTACATAATTGTACGATTTCCGGGGTGCTCGTTAGGCGGGGGTCCACTGTATATACATGTTGATATGATGTATTATATGTATATTTCCATTTCTTATAATTTTTTAATGCTGATATTTTCGATAATAGCTAAATCGTTCATATCTTGCTTTATATTATTATTTGACTTAGCTATATTAATAGGTAGGATGTAACATTTTATACTATTGTGCTCATTGTTCGAGAGTATTGAGTAGCTGCCTTGAGTTGGCAAATTACCTTGCTAACAAGCGCTTCGCTTGTTATACTGCCGGCTTCTGGAGTTGCTGGGCAGCAGCCATGCGAGTCACGTGACAGAGTGGCGTGATCACACCTGTGGGAGGGCTGCCTGTCCTTCCTCATTCTCTCTTCTCTGCTGACTCTCGTTGAGACAACACCTCGCTCTTGTCTCTGCTTGTTTTCTCGTCATTTAGACTCTGTTTGGTAGAGTATGTGTTCTGTGGTGAGACGACACATACTTCTCTGGACTCTGTGTAACTCTTTTCACAGAGAATAGCCTAGACTTAGTGATTTTCGATGTTTTAC